>JASDQU011312099.1:0-10451 GCA_032191745.1 Picea mariana
ACCTCTAACCACCATTTCTTCTGTTGTTGAGGTTTCTTTATTGAATCTTCTCCTCATTTCCTCAGACAACATAGCTCCCACAACAATATCATAATCAATGGAATTAGTTGTGCTAAACCACATAGATGTGACAAGATGATCCCAAGACTCAGGAAATTAACACAATAATGTAACTTCCTTGTCCTCATCTTTGTATTTTACTTTTATACTAGATAATTGACAAATGAGATGATTGAAAACATTTAAATGATCGACAATTTTTATATATTCTTTCATCTATAATCTATACAACTACCTCTTTAAGAATATTTTGTTCGTCAAGGACTTTGTCATATAAAGACTTTCCATGTTGCTTCATAATCTCGATGTTGTTTCCTCTCCAACGATGTTGAACAAAACTTCATTTGCCAAACACAAATGAATGGTACTGAGAGCTCTTGAATCAAGATCATCCCAGTCCTCATCCGACATACCCGCTGGTCTATTTGAATTGCCAACCAATGCCTTTTGTTATTTTTTTCGTTGAATTTTTCCACCTCAAACTTTGAACTATGCACTTTTTCCATTAACACATACTCCCAAACCACAATCTATAAAACCAAATTTTCAATATATAAAAAAACAATAATATAATCTCAAAGTTAAACTTCAAAAAAGATTTAAATCCAAAAATATATATAATATATTTAAAAAAACATTCACCTTTCACACCAATAAATAAGCATATCCTCCCATTTATAAAAGGCCATCCTTATATACCATACATCATGTCGACCCTTTATAAGATTTGTCTTATGTGCATAATAAAACAAGGAAAGCCCTCTTAATTTAATATTTTTTAAACCTTTTACGATATTTTACGATAAGACCCACTACTCCTTTTAGAGTAACTTATGTGACTAATGCTCCCCTTGTATAGCGTGCAAGGCGTTAGTCCAAGAATCAACGCTCCCTTTGTATTGTTGGGAGACGTTATGCAATGTTCCCTATGTATGTTTTGGTGAGTATCAATAAACATTTAAAAGCTTTAATCTACATTAATTAAAGCATAAAATTTTGATTGGTAAAGTTTACGGTGGTATATATACCTTGTTTTTTTTAGATTTGAATATGTGATCTTTTATGAGGAAACACATATTCTTAACCATTAGATCCACCATTATAAGTTAAAGTTTCCTTAACATTTGTCCACCATTACAAATTGAAGTTTCCTTAATATTTGAAATTCACAATATATTTATAATTGAATATCTACTCAAAATCTTTGAATTTTTTTATTTAGTATATATATATATATGTGATTGAATCCACAACTTAAAAAACGACAATGTCAAAACAACCAGAAAGAAAAATAGGTTAAGTTTTACTACTCTTTATATATATAGTTGGATCTACAACTTAGAAAGCGACAATGTCAACATTGCATTTTTAATATTAATGGTGAATTGAACTAAAACCTCTAATGTCCATGGCGATGATCATGGAAAAACCAAACTAAGTTATTATATTAGAGGAATAATAGTTTTTTTTTCATTAAGAGAAATGGTGTGTTAAAATTTCAATTCCCTTTCTAGGACATTCTTCATTTCATTTTCTAGATTTTTTATTCATAAATATAAATTTTTTAGGTGAGGTATACCACCCATAAATGTGGCTGATCGAACAAGGACAGATGGAGAAGGACGAGGTTGTGCTATAGAGGGTTCGAAGCACAACAGATGTGCAGGAGGAGTTGCAGGACTTGGTAGAGTCCAGCGAGACTTCCAACAATGTGAAACCTATCTTTGGCAACATCTTCACCTCTTCAGCTGGTCATGGCTATGGTCATTCCCTTCTTTTACCAGTGCGCGGGAATCAATGTCATTGCTTTTACGCTCCTAGTCGAGACGGATAGCTAAATTGCAAGCAGCATTCAATATCCAAACCTCCTGAAGGTCACTTTTCTTAACTATGCAATGCCATTATTCCTAAAATATATAATAATCTATATTAGACCCGGTCTTTTGGTTATTACTGTTTGCTAAACGATAACTTTTACATTTTGACATGGGAGAGTTAAAAAATGTATGCATAGCTTTCTTTGCATTTTGTAATTAAAATCAATGGGAACTGCTTCCTTTTGTCATTTTATAGAAAAAATTGACTTGTCTTGTGAAATCCCATGTAATTTACGCATTTTAAAATGTGCCACGTATCAAATTGTTTTCATTGTGACAATTCTGTAGCATATTTGACGATGTCTTCCCAGTCTTTGATGTTGGCACACTTCTCGCCATACAAATCAATCAATCGCGCTAACTTGTTGATAGGAGGAACATAGGAGGATAGAGGAAATTTCAGACTGTTCTCACTGTTTCTTTCTTCGTCTTTCAGCTAAAATGCGGTCGAATTTCCTGGGGTTTTGTGGTTTTTCGAAGGTGTTTTTTCATGCTTGTGCTTTGAGTTTAGTTGCAAGGCCTAGACACTATGATGATTGGCAATTGTTGTGGAGCATTATTTTTTTTTTATTGAAAAAAACAAAATAGTACTATTAATATGAAAATATAATAAAAGTGAATGATATGGTTGGTTGATATCAACTACAAAGTGGAGCAAATGTTTGTCATAGCTAGGGTATTGAATTATTAGACTTTCATGTTTAGTTTGGGCTTGAAGGAAAACATAAAGGCATTAACATAAACGCATTAATTTTTTTTCATATCCACAACTATAAAGTGAGTATTATTAAGTTTTTTTACTTTACTAATTTTTGAAATAATATTTACATGTAGTTTAGTCTTAGTTTTATAGTTTTATAGTGATGTTTTGAATAAATATAATGAAAATATTTGTAAGAAATTATGTATTCGTAATAAATGAATAAATATATTTCCATTTTAATTTAATATAATTATAATTTAAAGCTCTTCTTTTAGGACACTGGTTCCCAAGCTCCTATTTCTTTGATGTTGAAGCTCCCCAAAAGCTCCCAAGTTTTCAAAAGAGTTCTTAGCCAATTGGGGACGTTCCCAACTAGTTCCCAAGCTCCCGGAACTTCGGGAGCTTGGGAACTATATGTTGAAAATGTCGAGAGCGTGCAACTATTATAATAATATAATAATAAAGAAGAAAAAATAAAAGATATTGTTACATTTATAAATATTAATAACTACATAATAGTGAATGAATGTGTAGTTGGGAGGAATGATATTCTTTCCAACCAAGATCAAGTTCTAAAAGTGGCAGGTTGAGCTCTTAACTAATATGTTATTGTAATGATTTTTATTTTTTTCACTTACTTTTTTCCTTGAAGATTTCAGGGTTTACAATGGGTACCATCAATAATGTCAAAATCAATAACTACAAAATCCTATAAAAAAAAATACTATTTTGACACTATTTTAAAAAAATTGTTATTTTATTAAACTTATTTTGTAGTTGTTTTTTTATGTTATGTTAGATGTATGCTTTTTGGAGGATAAAATAATGAGTGGATAACATAATATGTGTTCAAAGATTTATTTTTTATCTTGTAATATGGGAATATATTCACAATGATTATTGGTTTGTGACTCATAGCCCTTGAGAGTTAGACGAGAGGAGTCACTAAAAGTTCAAAGAGTGGACATTCAAGGAGCTCAATAATATCTCCTAACTTTCTAATTTTTAAGTTATTTTCAAAGAGTGGACTTTTAAAAAGATCATAATATTTTCTAATGTTTAAGTTATTTGATTGTAATATATGAGATATTTAATTATTTGAACAAAGAATATGATTAAAATAATAATATGAACTTATTTTGAAAAAGGAATGAAGATTGTGCACTTAAAAATACATTGTAGGGCATCGTGTCTTTTTCCTTGCAACCATATGTTAGACCATTACCTTAAGGTGATTCCATTGATCTAGTAAAAGATCTTGTTGGAATTAAATTATGATTGTAGTAGAGTGATCTTAAAGATGATAAGAGAGTGATCTTTGATACATGTATATGTACACAAGGAGTACAATAACACTAACGTTGAATGCCCTCATAAAAAAGAAAGGTTGGTCATGAAAAAGTCCTTATATTTCAAGTGTAAATCCATTACTTTAGGACTTTAAAATTTGAGGGATATGAGATATGAATCCCTACTTTGATCCACTTATATATATACATTCATGAAATTATTCAAAACTTTAAAATTTGAAGATATGAAATATAAATACTTGCTTTGATCCACTTATACGTATACATTCATGAAATTATTCAATTAATCTTTTTGTATGTAACATATATTCAATCACTACTAGGTATAACATATATTCAATTACTACTCGAAAGTGAACCTATAACTCTAGGAAAATCCCTCACTAAAATTCTAAATCAAATCATCATTTCTTGTAAATATAGAAAAAACATTTTCATTTGTTTCTTCAGGCTGAACATCAAATTTGAATGATATGTTTCAGTGACGTGTTATCGTCGGCAATACATTGAAAGGTTCTCCAACAGCGAGAGTTTGTTTATGGATCCTGGTCGTTATTATAAGGGCTAGATTTTCTATTTAGCACGTATATATATTATATAAATTCAATACTAGGGGTTGGATCACAATTGAACTATTTAACACATATATATTATATAAATTCAATACGAGTGGTTGGATCACAATTAAACTTTGAAAATGACAATGTCAATATTTATTTATTTTTATTTTTATTTAGTTTTAATAATGATGAATTGATCTTAAAAATCCTAACCTCCTTGAAGAAGGTGGTTCTTTGGTTGATTCAAATAAACTATTTAAATTATATTAAAATTTATATATGTGAATGGAAAATAAAACCACGCGATCATTGATGTGTAGAGTTAAAGTTAATAAAATATCATATTATATATATGATAAGACTAGGACAAATGTGACTATAGTGAGGAGTGTTGTGTAGACTTAAGATCAATACAAGAGAAGAAAATAGAATATCAACAAATTACATTAATATAATGGTTTTCTTAACTATTAATAAGTTATCTCATGGTTTTCTTGACCATATCTACTCATGGTTATCTCATTCTTTTTTGAAAATTTGTAATATAATATATAACTAAATTCATATATAATATATAATGTTTTTTATTCTAAGAATTTGATTTTCTATCACTTTTTAAAATAATAGTTTTATTTTTTCCATCAATGTCAATCGAGATGACGTTGAGAAAACCAAAGTAAGTTGTGATAGTAGTGGAATAAACGTCTTCACATATTCATACCTCAGCTGGTCTTGGCTATGGCCATTCCCTTCTTTTACCAGTGAAAGGGCATCAATGTTATTGCTTTTACGCTCCTGGCAGATGATTTATAGCAGGCACTCGAGACGGGGAGCTAAATTGCAAGTAGTAATCAATATCCAATTACTACTAAAATCTATAATAATCTATATTAGACCTGGTCTTCTGGTTATTACTGTTTGCTAAACGATAACTTTGACATTTTGACATAGACAGCGCAAGGGCTCAGAGTGTTTATATACTCCATTTTAAAATCATATTTATAACAAATATTATAGTTCAGCTGCAACACGAAATATGGAGGATATATGTTGGAAACATGTCAACGAATTTTCTCATGTGTTTACATGCAGATGCACAGGTACATGCACATGCATGTGACCTGTTAGTGTAACTATGTGATTTACTCATGATTAGCCTGTGTAACTGAGTGATAGATGTTATATATACGAGCATACCCATAGAAGTAGAGTACAATGCGAGCTAGGAGTAGTGAGTGTGTGAGGAGAGGATGATTGTGTGCTTATGAAGGCTATTGTAGTTCTCCCTCGAATAACAGAAGACCGATATTTATTGCCCGTGGTTTTTTCTCAATTTGGGTTTCCACATAAATCACTGTGTCAAGTGTATGATTGATGTGCTTGGTTTTATGCGTGTTTGATCTTGCTTAGTTTATGCTCTGTTATGTATGTTATGTTTTTCTTTTGCTACTAACAAGTGGTATCAGAGCTCAAAGTTGAAATAGCAAAAAGAGAAGGAGAAAAGAATATGATCGCTGGATTGAAGAGTCGAACCAAGCCGAGCCAAGTGAAGTGGAGAGCCGAGGACGAGTTTTATTACATCGTCGTGGATCATCCTTGTACACAGTGCAGCCTCATCGCAGGCAAAACATAATACACAGTGCGACATCGTCGCAAGCAAACCATTGGACAAACAACAACGTCGTCGCAAGCAACAGTTTGACACAATACAATGATTTGAGTGCAAATCGTTGCAAGCTACCCATTAACACAATGCGACTATTTCCTAATCGTAATCGTCATAGGTGATCCATTAAACAGGGTGCGACCATCTTAAAAACCATAAATTCGCATGGTATGAAGCATTTTTTTAAAAAGTATTCAAGTGGTATAAAAAAATTAAAGCTGAACATGTTTGTCTTATTATATGTTTCCCATGGTATAAGGAGATTTGATTATTAAGTCATGGAGGTGAGCCTTTCTTAAAAGGTGTTTTTCTCTTTTTATATAATAAAAAGGTAAAAGGGCGGAAGGGGTTATGGTTTTTTTAATAAAGTTATAAAAAAAAAAAAAAAAATTAATTAAAAAGTTTATATTTTTGGGGTTTAACTTTAAATATAATAATACTTCTCCAGCATAAAAAGGTTCAGCTTTATAAGCATTGTTTTTGGTTTTGTTTTTTTTAATGGCGAAAGTGCAAAGTTCCAAGTTTGAGATTGAAAAGTTCAGTGGTAAGAATAACTTTGCGCTATGGAAGCTCAAGATGTGGGATTTGCTTGTTCAACAAGGATTGCAAAAGGCCTTAGCTGGAAGGTCAAAGAAACCGACAAGCATGGAAGATGAGGACTAGGATGATCTAGATGCAAGGGCCCTCAGTATTGTTCGTATGTGTCTAGCAGATGAGGTATTGTTTAACATCGCTGAAGAGATGACAACAACAGGTTTGTGGACCAAACTGGAGAGTCTGTATATGAAAAAGAACTTGTCAAACATAATTTTCTTAAAGAGGCAATTATACATTTTGTGGATGAAAGAAGGTATGAAAATTGTTGATCACTTGAATGTCTTCAATACTCTGATTTCTCAATTAACTACTATGGAAGTAAAGTTTGATGATGAGGAAAAGGCTATTACACTACTGTGTTCGTTGCCTGAGTCTTGGGATCATATGGCCACAACTGTGTGGTTTAACAGAACAGATTCCATTGATTGTGACATTGTTGTGGGAGCTCAGTTGTGTGAGGAAATGAGGAAGAAATCCAATAAGGAAAACTCTACAGCAGAAGCAATGGTGGTCAGAGGACACTCTACAGAAAGAGGGAAAAGTTAGAGGGGTACATCAAGGTCTAAATCAAAGGGCAAGAAGAGTAAGAAGAAATGTTGGTTTTGTGGAAAATCTGGGCATCTTAAGAAGGATTGTTGGAAAAGATAGAATGCAGCGAAGGAGGACTCTACAAAAGAAGCAAAGGAAGTTAATGTAGTTGAAACTAGTTCTGATTCAAGCCCAGGTATGGTTGATGAAGTATTGTCTACTTGTGATGTTTTACATCAACATCAGCATTGGTTTTTATATTATAGTGCGTCCAGCCACATGTGTCTTCATAGAAATTGGTTCTAAACTTACCAATCTATTGATGATGGTGTTGTTTTTATGGGAAATGATTTTTCTTGTAAAATTGTTGGAGTTGGTAGCATCCAAATTAGAATGCATGATGGTTCTGTAACAATAAAAGATGCAAGACATGTACTCGAACTAAGAAAGAAATTAATATCTTTGGGAGTTCTAGATTCTACTGGTTACAGGTGTACAACTCAAGTTCGAGTACTGAAGGTGTCCAAAGGCATCTTAGTTGTCATGAAGGCAAATAATATCGGGAACCTTTATCAGCTTGAAGGAAGGACATAAGTAAATCAAGCAGTGGTAGCATCTAAAGATGCAAGTGACTCTGTTCATTTATGGCATGAACGTTTGGGTCATATGAGCGAGAAAGGGATTAAGGTACTGGTTGAACGTAAGTCACTTCTAAGTTTGAAGTTTCTAAATTTGAATTTCTGCAAGTATTGTGTTTTTGGAAAATAGTGTAGACATAAGTTTAAAGCAGGAAGGCATATAAGCAAAGGTATCCTTGAATACATTCATTCAAATGTTTGGGTACCATCCCCTACATTTTCTTTTGAAGGATCGTCATATTATGTGACATTTATAGATGATTACTCTAGAAAGGTTTTGGTCTATTTACTTAAAAGAAAAGATGATGTATTTGTTACTTTTAAGCAATTTAGATCTTTGGATGAAAAGAGCACTGACAGGTCAATCAAGTGTTTAAGGACAAATAATGGAGGTGAGTTCACATGTATGGAATTTGAGAACTATTGCAAGGAAGCTAGGATCGAAAGACATAATACCATGGTTTATACTCCTCAGCAGAATGGTGTTGTTGAACGCATGAATAGGACTCTTATAGAGAGAGAAAGGAGAATGCTTAGTAATGCCAAGATGCCCAGGAATTGTGGGTGGAAGTAGTTATTACAACATGTTGTCTGATAAATCAGTCACCATCAACTGCAATAAACTATAAGATTCCAAAAGAGGTATCGATAGGTCATTCATGTGATTTTTCAAATCTGAAAATATTTGGTTGTGATGATTATGCTCTTATTTCTAAAGATCAACGTTCTAAGTTAGATCCTAGATCAAATAAATATGTCTTTGTTGGTTATGGTGATGGAGTTAAGGGCTACATGTTGTGGGATCCTATTGCCCACAAACTCATCATAAGTAGAGATGTAGTATTTGACGAATCCTCACTCTTAAAATCAGAATTGGTATATGTTGAAGTGAGACAAGAATATGTACCACAAATTTAACAAATTCAATTGGAAACTCAACCATCTTCAGAAAGGAAAGAGCATGAAGAAGTTCCATAAGAAGAAGAAGAAGATGAAGATGTAGAAAATATCCAAGAAACTGAGGATATGCCTCAACCATCTCTGAGGAGATCTCCACGGGTCAGGGATCCTCCTACAAGGTATGACGATTATGTTTCATCTGTGACTTTGGTTTCTATTGATGGAAAACCTAGTTGTTTTCAAGAAGAAATTAAGGTATCTGAAAGTGCTCAATGGAAGAAAGCTATGAAAGAAGAAATGGATGCCTTAGAGAGGAATAAAACATGGGACTTGGTAGAACTTCCTAAGGACAGGAAGGTTGTCGGCTCCAAGTGGGTCTACAAACTGAAAAAGGGTGTTGATGATAAATTTGAAAGGTATAAAGCAACACTAGTAGAAAAAGGGTATTCTCAAAAGGAAGGTATTGATTTTCATGAGATATTTTCACTAGTTGTGAAGATTGTTTCAATTCGTGTTCTATTAGCACTAGTTTCTTTACTTGATCTTGAGTTAGAGCAGCTAGATGTTAAAACAACATTTCTACATGGATATTTAGATGAGGATATATATATGGAACAACCAGATGGGTTTGTTCAGGATCGCAATAAGAGATTTGTTTGCAAACTCAAGAAGTCATTGTATGGCCTAAGACAGTCTCCTAGACAATGAAGTTTGATTTCTTCATGGTGAGCCTAAATTTTACAAGGAGTGAATCTGATCATTATGTTTACTTTAAAAGGTTGGAAAATGGCATGTTCATTATTTTGGTGTTATATGTTAATGATATGCTTGTGGCAAGAAAGAGCATGATTGAAATCAATAGGTTAAAGGGTCAATTGGATAGGGCATTTGATATGAAGGATCTAGGAGAAGCAAAACAAATATTAGGAATGGTGATACATAGAGACATGAAAAATGGTAAGTTGTGGTTATCACAACAGAAGTATGTGGATCAAATTCTTATGAGATTCAGAATGAATAATGTGAAACCCATACAGATCCCTTTGGCTTCCCATTTCAAGCTTGCTTCAGGTTTATGTGCTAGTAATGACGAAGAAAATATTATATGTCTCATGTACCATATGCTAATGCAGTGGGAAGTTTGATGTATGCAATGGTGAGTACTAGATCAGATATTTCACATGCAGTTGGTGTTTTCAGTCGATACATGGAAAATCTAGGAAAAGAGCATAGGGAAGCAGTGAATTGGGTGCTTTGATATCTTAGAGGCACAAGCAGTTATTCTATCACCTATTATAGTTCCAGAGATTCAGTTTGTGGTTATGTAGATTCAGATTTTGCAGGTGACTTGGACAAAAGGAGATCCACTTCAGGATATGTCTTTACTCTTGCATGAGGACATATTAGTTGGATGTCAAAGCTTCAAAATGTAGTCTCTTTATCCACTATGGAGGCAGAGTATATGGCTGCTTCACATGCATGCAAGGAGGCAATTTGGTTACAGGGTTTATTGGGTGAGTTTGGAAGGATGTAAGACAAAGTGAAAGTATTTTGTGATACTCAAAGTGCTATTCATTTGGCTAGAAATCCAACTTATCACAGTAAGACGAAG
>JASDQU011312099.1:10471-24954 GCA_032191745.1 Picea mariana
ACATTTTGACATGGGAGAGTTAAAAAATGTATGCATAGCTTTCTTTGCATTTTGTAATTAAAATCAATGGGAACTGCTTCCTTTTGTCATTTTATAGAAAAAATTGACTTGTCTTGTGAAATCCCATGTAATTTACGCATTTTAAAATGTGCCACGTATCAAATTGTTTTCATTGTGACAATTCTGTAGCATATTTGACGATGTCTTCCCAGTCTTTGATGTTGGCACACTTCTCGCCATACAAATCAATCAATCGCGCTAACTTGTTGATAGGAGGAACATAGGAGGATAGAGGAAATTTCAGACTGTTCTCACTGTTTCTTTCTTCGTCTTTCAGCTAAAATGCGGTCGAATTTCCTGGGGTTTTGTGGTTTTTCGAAGGTGTTTTTTCATGCTTGTGCTTTGAGTTTAGTTGCAAGGCCTAGACACTATGATGATTGGCAATTGTTGTGGAGCATTATTTTTTTTTTATTGAAAAAAACAAAATAGTACTATTAATATGAAAATATAATAAAAGTGAATGATATGGTTGGTTGATATCAACTACAAAGTGGAGCAAATGTTTGTCATAGCTAGGGTATTGAATTATTAGACTTTCATGTTTAGTTTGGGCTTGAAGGAAAACATAAAGGCATTAACATAAACGCATTAATTTTTTTTCATATCCACAACTATAAAGTGAGTATTATTAAGTTTTTTTACTTTACTAATTTTTGAAATAATATTTACATGTAGTTTAGTCTTAGTTTTATAGTTTTATAGTGATGTTTTGAATAAATATAATGAAAATATTTGTAAGAAATTATGTATTCGTAATAAATGAATAAATATATTTCCATTTTAATTTAATATAATTATAATTTAAAGCTCTTCTTTTAGGACACTGGTTCCCAAGCTCCTATTTCTTTGATGTTGAAGCTCCCCAAAAGCTCCCAAGTTTTCAAAAGAGTTCTTAGCCAATTGGGGACGTTCCCAACTAGTTCCCAAGCTCCCGGAACTTCGGGAGCTTGGGAACTATATGTTGAAAATGTCGAGAGCGTGCAACTATTATAATAATATAATAATAAAGAAGAAAAAATAAAAGATATTGTTACATTTATAAATATTAATAACTACATAATAGTGAATGAATGTGTAGTTGGGAGGAATGATATTCTTTCCAACCAAGATCAAGTTCTAAAAGTGGCAGGTTGAGCTCTTAACTAATATGTTATTGTAATGATTTTTATTTTTTTCACTTACTTTTTTCCTTGAAGATTTCAGGGTTTACAATGGGTACCATCAATAATGTCAAAATCAATAACTACAAAATCCTATAAAAAAAAATACTATTTTGACACTATTTTAAAAAAATTGTTATTTTATTAAACTTATTTTGTAGTTGTTTTTTTATGTTATGTTAGATGTATGCTTTTTGGAGGATAAAATAATGAGTGGATAACATAATATGTGTTCAAAGATTTATTTTTTATCTTGTAATATGGGAATATATTCACAATGATTATTGGTTTGTGACTCATAGCCCTTGAGAGTTAGACGAGAGGAGTCACTAAAAGTTCAAAGAGTGGACATTCAAGGAGCTCAATAATATCTCCTAACTTTCTAATTTTTAAGTTATTTTCAAAGAGTGGACTTTTAAAAAGATCATAATATTTTCTAATGTTTAAGTTATTTGATTGTAATATATGAGATATTTAATTATTTGAACAAAGAATATGATTAAAATAATAATATGAACTTATTTTGAAAAAGGAATGAAGATTGTGCACTTAAAAATACATTGTAGGGCATCGTGTCTTTTTCCTTGCAACCATATGTTAGACCATTACCTTAAGGTGATTCCATTGATCTAGTAAAAGATCTTGTTGGAATTAAATTATGATTGTAGTAGAGTGATCTTAAAGATGATAAGAGAGTGATCTTTGATACATGTATATGTACACAAGGAGTACAATAACACTAACGTTGAATGCCCTCATAAAAAAGAAAGGTTGGTCATGAAAAAGTCCTTATATTTCAAGTGTAAATCCATTACTTTAGGACTTTAAAATTTGAGGGATATGAGATATGAATCCCTACTTTGATCCACTTATATATATACATTCATGAAATTATTCAAAACTTTAAAATTTGAAGATATGAAATATAAATACTTGCTTTGATCCACTTATACGTATACATTCATGAAATTATTCAATTAATCTTTTTGTATGTAACATATATTCAATCACTACTAGGTATAACATATATTCAATTACTACTCGAAAGTGAACCTATAACTCTAGGAAAATCCCTCACTAAAATTCTAAATCAAATCATCATTTCTTGTAAATATAGAAAAAACATTTTCATTTGTTTCTTCAGGCTGAACATCAAATTTGAATGATATGTTTCAGTGACGTGTTATCGTCGGCAATACATTGAAAGGTTCTCCAACAGCGAGAGTTTGTTTATGGATCCTGGTCGTTATTATAAGGGCTAGATTTTCTATTTAGCACGTATATATATTATATAAATTCAATACTAGGGGTTGGATCACAATTGAACTATTTAACACATATATATTATATAAATTCAATACGAGTGGTTGGATCACAATTAAACTTTGAAAATGACAATGTCAATATTTATTTATTTTTATTTTTATTTAGTTTTAATAATGATGAATTGATCTTAAAAATCCTAACCTCCTTGAAGAAGGTGGTTCTTTGGTTGATTCAAATAAACTATTTAAATTATATTAAAATTTATATATGTGAATGGAAAATAAAACCACGCGATCATTGATGTGTAGAGTTAAAGTTAATAAAATATCATATTATATATATGATAAGACTAGGACAAATGTGACTATAGTGAGGAGTGTTGTGTAGACTTAAGATCAATACAAGAGAAGAAAATAGAATATCAACAAATTACATTAATATAATGGTTTTCTTAACTATTAATAAGTTATCTCATGGTTTTCTTGACCATATCTACTCATGGTTATCTCATTCTTTTTTGAAAATTTGTAATATAATATATAACTAAATTCATATATAATATATAATGTTTTTTATTCTAAGAATTTGATTTTCTATCACTTTTTAAAATAATAGTTTTATTTTTTCCATCAATGTCAATCGAGATGACGTTGAGAAAACCAAAGTAAGTTGTGATAGTAGTGGAATAAACGTCTTCACATATTCATACCTCAGCTGGTCTTGGCTATGGCCATTCCCTTCTTTTACCAGTGAAAGGGCATCAATGTTATTGCTTTTACGCTCCTGGCAGATGATTTATAGCAGGCACTCGAGACGGGGAGCTAAATTGCAAGTAGTAATCAATATCCAATTACTACTAAAATCTATAATAATCTATATTAGACCTGGTCTTCTGGTTATTACTGTTTGCTAAACGATAACTTTGACATTTTGACATAGACAGCGCAAGGGCTCAGAGTGTTTATATACTCCATTTTAAAATCATATTTATAACAAATATTATAGTTCAGCTGCAACACGAAATATGGAGGATATATGTTGGAAACATGTCAACGAATTTTCTCATGTGTTTACATGCAGATGCACAGGTACATGCACATGCATGTGACCTGTTAGTGTAACTATGTGATTTACTCATGATTAGCCTGTGTAACTGAGTGATAGATGTTATATATACGAGCATACCCATAGAAGTAGAGTACAATGCGAGCTAGGAGTAGTGAGTGTGTGAGGAGAGGATGATTGTGTGCTTATGAAGGCTATTGTAGTTCTCCCTCGAATAACAGAAGACCGATATTTATTGCCCGTGGTTTTTTCTCAATTTGGGTTTCCACATAAATCACTGTGTCAAGTGTATGATTGATGTGCTTGGTTTTATGCGTGTTTGATCTTGCTTAGTTTATGCTCTGTTATGTATGTTATGTTTTTCTTTTGCTACTAACAAGTGGTATCAGAGCTCAAAGTTGAAATAGCAAAAAGAGAAGGAGAAAAGAATATGATCGCTGGATTGAAGAGTCGAACCAAGCCGAGCCAAGTGAAGTGGAGAGCCGAGGACGAGTTTTATTACATCGTCGTGGATCATCCTTGTACACAGTGCAGCCTCATCGCAGGCAAAACATAATACACAGTGCGACATCGTCGCAAGCAAACCATTGGACAAACAACAACGTCGTCGCAAGCAACAGTTTGACACAATACAATGATTTGAGTGCAAATCGTTGCAAGCTACCCATTAACACAATGCGACTATTTCCTAATCGTAATCGTCATAGGTGATCCATTAAACAGGGTGCGACCATCTTAAAAACCATAAATTCGCATGGTATGAAGCATTTTTTTAAAAAGTATTCAAGTGGTATAAAAAAATTAAAGCTGAACATGTTTGTCTTATTATATGTTTCCCATGGTATAAGGAGATTTGATTATTAAGTCATGGAGGTGAGCCTTTCTTAAAAGGTGTTTTTCTCTTTTTATATAATAAAAAGGTAAAAGGGCGGAAGGGGTTATGGTTTTTTTAATAAAGTTATAAAAAAAAAAAAAAAAATTAATTAAAAAGTTTATATTTTTGGGGTTTAACTTTAAATATAATAATACTTCTCCAGCATAAAAAGGTTCAGCTTTATAAGCATTGTTTTTGGTTTTGTTTTTTTTAATGGCGAAAGTGCAAAGTTCCAAGTTTGAGATTGAAAAGTTCAGTGGTAAGAATAACTTTGCGCTATGGAAGCTCAAGATGTGGGATTTGCTTGTTCAACAAGGATTGCAAAAGGCCTTAGCTGGAAGGTCAAAGAAACCGACAAGCATGGAAGATGAGGACTAGGATGATCTAGATGCAAGGGCCCTCAGTATTGTTCGTATGTGTCTAGCAGATGAGGTATTGTTTAACATCGCTGAAGAGATGACAACAACAGGTTTGTGGACCAAACTGGAGAGTCTGTATATGAAAAAGAACTTGTCAAACATAATTTTCTTAAAGAGGCAATTATACATTTTGTGGATGAAAGAAGGTATGAAAATTGTTGATCACTTGAATGTCTTCAATACTCTGATTTCTCAATTAACTACTATGGAAGTAAAGTTTGATGATGAGGAAAAGGCTATTACACTACTGTGTTCGTTGCCTGAGTCTTGGGATCATATGGCCACAACTGTGTGGTTTAACAGAACAGATTCCATTGATTGTGACATTGTTGTGGGAGCTCAGTTGTGTGAGGAAATGAGGAAGAAATCCAATAAGGAAAACTCTACAGCAGAAGCAATGGTGGTCAGAGGACACTCTACAGAAAGAGGGAAAAGTTAGAGGGGTACATCAAGGTCTAAATCAAAGGGCAAGAAGAGTAAGAAGAAATGTTGGTTTTGTGGAAAATCTGGGCATCTTAAGAAGGATTGTTGGAAAAGATAGAATGCAGCGAAGGAGGACTCTACAAAAGAAGCAAAGGAAGTTAATGTAGTTGAAACTAGTTCTGATTCAAGCCCAGGTATGGTTGATGAAGTATTGTCTACTTGTGATGTTTTACATCAACATCAGCATTGGTTTTTATATTATAGTGCGTCCAGCCACATGTGTCTTCATAGAAATTGGTTCTAAACTTACCAATCTATTGATGATGGTGTTGTTTTTATGGGAAATGATTTTTCTTGTAAAATTGTTGGAGTTGGTAGCATCCAAATTAGAATGCATGATGGTTCTGTAACAATAAAAGATGCAAGACATGTACTCGAACTAAGAAAGAAATTAATATCTTTGGGAGTTCTAGATTCTACTGGTTACAGGTGTACAACTCAAGTTCGAGTACTGAAGGTGTCCAAAGGCATCTTAGTTGTCATGAAGGCAAATAATATCGGGAACCTTTATCAGCTTGAAGGAAGGACATAAGTAAATCAAGCAGTGGTAGCATCTAAAGATGCAAGTGACTCTGTTCATTTATGGCATGAACGTTTGGGTCATATGAGCGAGAAAGGGATTAAGGTACTGGTTGAACGTAAGTCACTTCTAAGTTTGAAGTTTCTAAATTTGAATTTCTGCAAGTATTGTGTTTTTGGAAAATAGTGTAGACATAAGTTTAAAGCAGGAAGGCATATAAGCAAAGGTATCCTTGAATACATTCATTCAAATGTTTGGGTACCATCCCCTACATTTTCTTTTGAAGGATCGTCATATTATGTGACATTTATAGATGATTACTCTAGAAAGGTTTTGGTCTATTTACTTAAAAGAAAAGATGATGTATTTGTTACTTTTAAGCAATTTAGATCTTTGGATGAAAAGAGCACTGACAGGTCAATCAAGTGTTTAAGGACAAATAATGGAGGTGAGTTCACATGTATGGAATTTGAGAACTATTGCAAGGAAGCTAGGATCGAAAGACATAATACCATGGTTTATACTCCTCAGCAGAATGGTGTTGTTGAACGCATGAATAGGACTCTTATAGAGAGAGAAAGGAGAATGCTTAGTAATGCCAAGATGCCCAGGAATTGTGGGTGGAAGTAGTTATTACAACATGTTGTCTGATAAATCAGTCACCATCAACTGCAATAAACTATAAGATTCCAAAAGAGGTATCGATAGGTCATTCATGTGATTTTTCAAATCTGAAAATATTTGGTTGTGATGATTATGCTCTTATTTCTAAAGATCAACGTTCTAAGTTAGATCCTAGATCAAATAAATATGTCTTTGTTGGTTATGGTGATGGAGTTAAGGGCTACATGTTGTGGGATCCTATTGCCCACAAACTCATCATAAGTAGAGATGTAGTATTTGACGAATCCTCACTCTTAAAATCAGAATTGGTATATGTTGAAGTGAGACAAGAATATGTACCACAAATTTAACAAATTCAATTGGAAACTCAACCATCTTCAGAAAGGAAAGAGCATGAAGAAGTTCCATAAGAAGAAGAAGAAGATGAAGATGTAGAAAATATCCAAGAAACTGAGGATATGCCTCAACCATCTCTGAGGAGATCTCCACGGGTCAGGGATCCTCCTACAAGGTATGACGATTATGTTTCATCTGTGACTTTGGTTTCTATTGATGGAAAACCTAGTTGTTTTCAAGAAGAAATTAAGGTATCTGAAAGTGCTCAATGGAAGAAAGCTATGAAAGAAGAAATGGATGCCTTAGAGAGGAATAAAACATGGGACTTGGTAGAACTTCCTAAGGACAGGAAGGTTGTCGGCTCCAAGTGGGTCTACAAACTGAAAAAGGGTGTTGATGATAAATTTGAAAGGTATAAAGCAACACTAGTAGAAAAAGGGTATTCTCAAAAGGAAGGTATTGATTTTCATGAGATATTTTCACTAGTTGTGAAGATTGTTTCAATTCGTGTTCTATTAGCACTAGTTTCTTTACTTGATCTTGAGTTAGAGCAGCTAGATGTTAAAACAACATTTCTACATGGATATTTAGATGAGGATATATATATGGAACAACCAGATGGGTTTGTTCAGGATCGCAATAAGAGATTTGTTTGCAAACTCAAGAAGTCATTGTATGGCCTAAGACAGTCTCCTAGACAATGAAGTTTGATTTCTTCATGGTGAGCCTAAATTTTACAAGGAGTGAATCTGATCATTATGTTTACTTTAAAAGGTTGGAAAATGGCATGTTCATTATTTTGGTGTTATATGTTAATGATATGCTTGTGGCAAGAAAGAGCATGATTGAAATCAATAGGTTAAAGGGTCAATTGGATAGGGCATTTGATATGAAGGATCTAGGAGAAGCAAAACAAATATTAGGAATGGTGATACATAGAGACATGAAAAATGGTAAGTTGTGGTTATCACAACAGAAGTATGTGGATCAAATTCTTATGAGATTCAGAATGAATAATGTGAAACCCATACAGATCCCTTTGGCTTCCCATTTCAAGCTTGCTTCAGGTTTATGTGCTAGTAATGACGAAGAAAATATTATATGTCTCATGTACCATATGCTAATGCAGTGGGAAGTTTGATGTATGCAATGGTGAGTACTAGATCAGATATTTCACATGCAGTTGGTGTTTTCAGTCGATACATGGAAAATCTAGGAAAAGAGCATAGGGAAGCAGTGAATTGGGTGCTTTGATATCTTAGAGGCACAAGCAGTTATTCTATCACCTATTATAGTTCCAGAGATTCAGTTTGTGGTTATGTAGATTCAGATTTTGCAGGTGACTTGGACAAAAGGAGATCCACTTCAGGATATGTCTTTACTCTTGCATGAGGACATATTAGTTGGATGTCAAAGCTTCAAAATGTAGTCTCTTTATCCACTATGGAGGCAGAGTATATGGCTGCTTCACATGCATGCAAGGAGGCAATTTGGTTACAGGGTTTATTGGGTGAGTTTGGAAGGATGTAAGACAAAGTGAAAGTATTTTGTGATACTCAAAGTGCTATTCATTTGGCTAGAAATCCAACTTATCACAGTAAGACGAAGTGTATTTCTGTCAAGTACCATTTTGTAAGACAGGTTGTTGATGAAGGTGGAGTGGATCTAGAAAAGGTCCATACAAAAGTGAATTCTGCAGATATGTTTACGAAACCAGTTTTGTTAGAGAAGCTACGGTGGTGTCAGGCTTCTCTTGGTTTGCAGAAAAGGTAATGAATTGATTAAGGGCATGATATGTCAGGTAAATTGTTGTCAAGGTGGAGATTGTTGGAAACATGCCAACAAATTTCCTCATGTGTTCACATGAAGATGCACATGCAAATGAGAATGCATGCAATCTTATGAACTGTTCTTGTAACTATGTGATCTACTCATTATCAGCTTGTGTAACTGAGTGATAGCTTTTATATATACGAGCATACCCATAGAGGTAAAATATAATGCGATCTAGGAGAAATGAGTGTGTGAGGAGAGGATGATTGTATGCCTATGAAGGCTATTATAGTTCTCCCTTGATTAACAAAAGACTGATAATCATTGCCCGTGGTTTTTTCCCGATTTGGGTTTCAACATAAATCACTGTGTCAAGTGTACAATTGATGTGCTTGGTTTTATGCATGTTTGATCTTGCTTAGTTTATGTTATTTTATGTATGCTATGTTTTGTTTCCGCTGCCTAACAATATATATAATTTTGTGTGAATATTATTGACATCGATAGTGCCTTACACATTATATTCTTTAATTCCTTCATGTTAAGGATCTCTGTATTATTTTGATTCAATTCATCCACAACATGAATAGATATTGTACCATCACTAGAGGAAGCCTACTATTACCAGTGATTATAGAAGTTAAAGAATAAATGATGAAAGCAACAATGACTTCTTCAGTAGTGGATTTAGAGCCAAAGCCTCAAGGTCCTGTTGCGCCAATAAGGCATTTTATTGTGTCTGACATCTCTCTCACAACTGTAATATTGTTATTATTTGGCACACGCACATGTACAGTTAGACCTTGATGCACTAGTATGATGCTTGCCTATGGATTGAATTGTATATTGATGTGAAATATACAACATAATTCAAACGATCTAACAGTAAAATCTAATCTCTTTGAAAAGTCAGGAGAAACTAGAAAACCCTGAAACCAAGAAAAATGAGGAAGACCTGAAACTTGCTTTGTATGTGAAGACAAGTTGCCACACTTCCCAGACTATAATGAAAGGGAGGAGAAGACGTAGGTCTTTTCAATCCGATTCTACTTCTCTGATTCCAAAACAGTTTGAAAATATTTCAAAGACATCCATTCCCTCGACTTGATTGAAGACCTTCATTGAAATCCTAGTGAGTTCGGTACTCATCGGTTTTGCCGATCCTTTGGGCCTGCCTGGTTGAAATTCATGCACTGTGGTATTATGTGGGTTCAGAGTGCCTTCAATGGTAGAGTATCCATCATGGAGTTTCGCTGCTGGAGGTTTATCATAATGGTTTCTATCCCGCGACATGGCTTGAGTGCTTTCATTCTTCAAACATACATGAGTGATATGTTCATGGTTTTAATGGTTGGAGGATACATGGAATTTTTCTTTCCATGGGACCTACCTCTTAACCAGCTTTCTAGACCCCCCCCACCATTAAAGGCAGAACAGTCAAGGGGGTCCAAAATCCAATTTGAGTCGTGGATCTGAGCACACACATCTGAGCCGTTTTTATATGCACCTTCGTTATTTCTGATTCTGGACCCCCCCCACGTTAAAGGTAGAACAGTCGGGGGGGGGTGCTCCGGAAAAACTTGTCAATCGTAGATCTGTGTGCCTACTCTCAGTTTGGTCATCTATGTGTTGTGCTTAACTGTGAGCGCTAAGGCATATGTGCTCCGGAAAACTTAGGATAAGTGCATATTGTGGGTTTCTCCCAAGCTTTTCCATGTTTCTATCACTAAGGGGTTAGACATCAAACCTTTTAAACCTCAAAGACATGGTTCAACATTAAGCATCGTGCTGGTTTTAGTGAAATAAAACAAACTACCCTATGCTCTAAACTAATTACCTATGACAATTAGCCCAGATTAAACTGTTGGACTAAGAAATTACTCTATCCTGGGGCTAGCTGACCAAGATTAGGCAGTCTGGTCAGATTTATTCACTAACTAACCTAAATTACTTGGCTAAGATTTAACAGTTTAGTCAAGCTTATTCACTACTCCTATCAACATCAATTTAAAATAACTTGGCAATGCTTGAAAGGTATGGACCAAGTCATTGTTATTGCATGGGGCTCTATTGAATTTTTTTTATGCCCTCTTTTATTCATTTTCTTTCTTTCTTTTTCTTTTTCTCTTCTTTTCCTCAAATTATTTGTAGAATGAAAAATCATTTGACAAACAAAAACACTAAGAAGATAACATTTCAGTCACCAGTTGATCCGATAAATTATAAGGTTATAACAAGTCTCACAAAGATGATGAGAAGTGATTATACCACTCCTCACAATCAGAATGTCACCATAACTATTTCTACCATCTCATATTTGAATCACATCGAACTAAGATTTCTAAAGAATAATTTGTAGACTTTAAGGAAATTGAGGTTTCCAGAGAACAATTTGCCTTGGCCTTATTGAATTTGATGTCTTGGTTTTGCACAATGTTGAGAGTTGTGCAATTTGTTGGAAAGATTAATCTGATGTATAGTGTTCTATAGAGGCAACAAGAGGAATTCCTTCAACTTGAAGGATCTCACAATATTCTCATGACATCGTCCAACATGCTTCCATAGACAACACAGGTCGACATCTAAAGAAGAATCATAGATTAGTAATTCATGATAGCCCTTATAGTATGGTGGTAGGGGAACTTCACTGGAATACCCATGACAAAAATTAAATTGTGGAGAATTACGAGTACAATTAAACTTGTGGGATAAGGAATAAACTATGTTTGATTTCACGTCATGCTTCCATAACTTCTCCATCGTTTTGAAGGATAAATTTAAGAAGGATATCAAGAAGGTTTGACATAACACCTATAGAATCTGGTTTTGGAAAGACTCGATCTAGATATCTCAGACCTTAATACCACAATGGAGTTTCATGTGTAAGAAAATAGACCAAATCTGTGATGACAATTTAGATCTAATGCACTAGTTTAGATTTTCTCCGTACAATCTAGATATATTTTCAATCAACAACACCGAGATCAATGATAAAATTTACAATAATATGATATGCAATTTACCATAAATTTTTAGATTTTGTTTGATGGATGTATATCTTCCATGAAACAACTTTTAAACAATTTCTGTCTTTCTCACTTGTGGCTTGCATCGACTTGCATGAGAAGCTGGATTTTCTTGACCTTTGCATGTGAATTTTTTATGGAGCAATGATCAGGCTCTTAAAACTAAAGGCTCTTAAACTAAATAATCTTTGAGATGTATTTCATTTCTATGAATATACGTATTTTGTTGCATGTTCATCTTAGCACCATTGGCTACACTTCTCATGGATCAATACTATGGAGGAGCAATGATGAGTCTCTTAAAACTAACGAATCTTTTAGATGTCTCTCATTTCTATGAATTTACCTATTTTGTTGCATGTTCATCTTATCACCATTGGCTACACTTCTCATTTATCACTACCATGGAGGAGCATTTAACTTACACTACTCACAATGAATCTCTCATGGATAACTACTATGGAGGCATTGTGTCCATAAAACCATAAGAGTTGTGATACCATGTGAAGAAATAGAACACAAGAGAAGAATTAGCTGAAAAGGGTTAAGCCATTTTCAACAATATATTCATGTAATAATATCAATATATAGTACATTGATGTAACATCCTAGTAAACTAAGACTGCCAACATAATGGCAACTCATTAATATATAAGGATGACAACTCATAAAAAGATGATATCATACTCTATCATTTTCTAGGGACTCACAAGATAGAAATTATAGATTGTCTACACTTATTTTTGAACAAAAAGCACATTCACATGCTATCCAATTGTTTTGCAAACTAATCAATGAAACCCATTGTAATATCAATACTTACTCAAATTGAATAGATACTCATTGCTCAATTTATCCCAATCTTGCATGTTATACATGCTTGAGGAAAACAATACAAATATATTGGCTTTATTATGAAATTCCCACAACAAATTGTTGATGTCGCAAATGATCTTCTGCACCACCTTGTAAATCTCGACACCTTGGTTGTGAAAAGGGATGGGGAAAAGAGTAAAGGTTATGATTTTTATATGACAAAACCACATGTCGTCAATTTATATGAGTGTACATAGTTTGATCTTGAAAACCATTCCACTAGTTAATGTAATACTTCTTGCTACTTTCAATTTCATTGAAGCATCATATTTAGATAGCTTGTAGCTTTCCTATCTAGTGCCCTTCTCACAAGACCAATTACAAAACATAGAGTAAGTGGACATGTGACATTTAGAGCCTACTTAAAGGGTGTTTTTTTCACAACAGGAACATGTATTGACAATGAGGCATGAAAGATAATTTTGTTACTTTCTAAATAATTGATGAATAAGAATAGTTACTTATTTGTATGATGAAGTTGTTGACTATTTGCATGATTCGATTTTTGTGGTTTTGGAAAGAATAGAGTGTTGTAATAGTAAAATTGATGTCTCCATTACACAAATTATATAATCCTTTAATGTAATATTTTGATATGTATTTTTATCAAGTAGTTATATACTTATTTATTCCCTAAATGTTTCTTTTATTACACATGTGATATGTGAGTAGACATTATTTGTGCCTATGCCTAATGGTATATTTGGATTTGAGACTTAAAAGAGGCACTCTCGTACACCCGTTTGGACACACAAATATGTGTCACAACAAGAAGATAGCATTGAAAAAATTGCTAACACCATGACCTAAACTTTGAATAGTAAGCATCTCGACTACCAAAATGCCAGGTAGGAAATACATAGGTGAAATTCCTACTCGCTACCGGTCAATATCTTGGGTGAGTGTATAATTTTCGATGGAGAATAGGATGGTTGATCTATTGCACTCTTTCCCAATGATTTACTACATTTGTAGCGTACATCTCACCCACTTTTTCATCCATTAAAATGTCCTTCTTGGTTGTGTACAATTATGTGGGTCCATGTGTGTATAATAAAATTGGATGTGTAAACATTCATGACTTGAAATTGCTTCTACAACTATAAACAATCATTCTCCTCTCTCTTGTAGTTGATATTCCCCATGGAACCACATTTAAAATGTTTTAGGCATTGCCAATTTTTAAAAGAGAACTATATTGTTACATGGAGATGATAAATTCACTCTTTTACTAAATATAGTGTATTTGTAGTTTACTAGTGATATTATCTCTCTATTGATTTCCAAGGGAATTAATATGCATTCCTTCTTTCTTCCAAATATTATACATTTGATATTTTCCATTATTACACAATTTTTGAAATTTTTACTTATTTAAAATATTCTTTAAATGTAAATAGATATATTCCAAAAATCAACCAAAGTCTACTAATATAGCACAATTTTTGAAATTTTTACTTATTTAAAATATTCTTTAAATGTAAATAGGTATATTCCAAAAATCAACCAAAGTCTACTAATATAGTGTGTTTAAGTAATGTAATAACTTAGACTCACCTTGACATTCCCTTCCTCTTACTTTGAAGGTATGCTAATTAATGGAATCTACATGTACACTCATATAAAATTACGATATATCTCTTTTAATATTACTCTTATCTTTATATTAAAGGGAATAAGACTTTTAATATATGTAATATAAATTCATCTTAATTTTATATTAAATATTAAACTAAAAATTATCTAGATAAAAAATTACAACTCTTAAAAGATAGTTTGTTTATATAAAAGAAAGTTTGTTTATATAAATAAATGGTCGTGGAGTATGAATTAAAACTATTTCTAATTGGTTATATGCTCATCTTCCTTGGACGTAGGGACATGTATAAAAATCAAGATCCCTAGGCATGTAGAAAGGGTATAAGTCTATTTCCTTACGAACCACCAATGAGTTATTTCAAGTGACCAACTTTTTTTTTTACACGATCACGTTACTGCAAG
>JASDQU011312101.1:0-17153 GCA_032191745.1 Picea mariana
TTCCAACTGACATGTGGAACTTTTCCTAAAACATCATCATTTACAAAAATGGAGAGCCTGACCACAAGTTTTTACACATCCCGATTCAACACTCTGATTCATCACTAAGGATTAATTCAAATGAAGATCCCAACTCTGGAATGACCTTTATTTATTTTTGACAGAAGATGTTAGTGGCTCCACAGTTGCAACATTGGGCTCCATAGGATTAGTGGCTAGCAATGTTTGCCACTCCATTTCTACAACCAAATCCAACTGTTGCATCTTGACATAGGTATCATGAATTGTAGGATTGGATTCCTTGAGTTCTTTCTTGACAACTCGAGTAGCCTCATACATCCCATCAATTATTTCATAGGATTATTAGATCTACGTGAACTTCTCCTACTGCACAATGAGGTCAGTGATCTCTTGCACCTCCTTATTCATCTATTAGATTTGAATCCATATTTATTCTATCGGCTTCTTCCCCTCTTCTAAGATCCAAACCCAATCATTGGACATGGTAAATATCTTACTACACTCACCTATCTTGAACCTCTTGAGGAAGCATCCTAACCATGTCTGTGTGCTCCAGAAACAATTCAAGCATTGCACGACAATATTCTAGGTCCTGCTACAATGGCATAATATATTCCTTAACCGAGCTCATATTGTGAATAGAATGAGTGTACTCTTGGTTATCCATAAGGTCATTTGGAGGATATTTACTTAGTTGCTTTGGAACTTCTCTGGATTTTTGGATCATGTTGTCATTGATTTCAAAGGATTGATGTCAAAGGAACAATTCCTTGTCATAGTATATTGATGAAGTATGTATTTTCATTGTTTTAAATGAATGGATCAATGCATAGTCATTGATATATGATGCATAGATGATATGATGCATAGATGAAGATGGATCAATGTATTTGATATATGATGAATAGATGGATTGAAGCATAGATTAAGCATGTTCTTGATTTATTGTCATTTATATATGATGCGTAGATGGATGGATTCATTAATGTATTGATCGTTTGATCATGTGGTCATGCATAGAATCAATGACAAAGGGACAATGTCATAGTGATGTATTGTCATGGGTTATTCCAGCTGGATTGATGTAAAGATGACTCATTATTGTCTTTTCATGGTTGATAGGAAGTACAAATAGATGAAATCCAAAGTGGTCCCCTTATGGTGAAATCCCTCACAGGAAGACGCTTTTCGGTTGAGTTAAGTATGGTTAGAGAACCCATGATTAATTGTGGAATAATGAGATGAAGATCAGTGAATTTGTCAGTGAAACTATCCTAGATGGATAGTTCTTGTCATGCAATTTCTGGAGGTATGTGGAACATCACATAACTCCTCATGGTTTGAGAGTTATGGCCTTATGAATTTGGAGGACCCTCATTGTTGTCTAGAAGCCCCCAAAAGGTCAAACAAGTGAAAGTGCTTACATAGAAGAAATTATTTAAATAATAAAGTGAAATAATGAAGTTAAAGAGGATTATTTAAATAATAAAGTTAATGAAGAACTCTCTAATCATGGAAAGTGGTTATAAGTGGGTTAACCCTAAAATAAGGAAAGTGGGTTAAATGGACAAGTGGCCATGTGAACAAAGTGGCTATGTGGACAAAGTTGGATAAAGGTATCCATATGGACAAATTGGTTATGTGGATAAAATGGATATGTAGACAAAGTGGCCTAGTGGATGCTTTTAAGGAAACTACTTGGAGAGTATAAATAAGAGGCAGGGGTCTCTTGTAAAGGCATCTCTCTTGAGCATATATTGAAGATCTATTCTGAGGAAGAGAGTGATTGCAGGATCTCATGGACACATCAAATTTTCCATAAGTCTGAGGTCTTGAAGGTGAAAGTTTTGAAAGTTTATAAAACCTAGTTTCTGAAGGATAACATGAGTTGCAGTGAGTCAAAGCGCATACATACATGAGCTATAGTAAGGTAGGTTGGGTACACATGCGGGATGAAGGAGATCAAAGCATGTGCATTTGAATAAAGTCATGGAGACTTGATTGTGAGTTGGTATTAGGTTTCTGAAGGATGAAGCAAGTTGCATATCTACATTCTATGGGCTTAGATCTACCATAGAAGTTCTGGTATGGTTACATGATTGTTTTGATGGATACTCTTGCTTATGGTATGGTGAATGATTAAGGAATTATGGTATGGATGTTGTGATATGGTTTATGCGGTTGATTGACTGAGTGAGAAACACTCTTATGTTTCAGTAATGATATGGTTTCCATAGTATACTCGTTACTTATACATGATTAAGTAACATTCATACTGTATTGTTGAGGAGCATGAGTAAGTTGTTGGAAAGCATAGATGTGTTGTGATTGGTTATGGTACAGATTGGACAGTTAAAGGAAGAAGTGTATGTGACTGAAGGATGCAGAGGATCTGAGTTTTTTAAGGATAAAAAACTCTAGTTTTTTCAAGGGCATACATAGGTTGTAGTACAGATAGGCCGTGTACATACGTGACATGCACTATTGGTAGGGTGCATACATACGCGTGTTTCACTACTAACAGGTCACGTACCTGTTGAAATATTGGTATCTTTTGAGGATTGAATCCTCTTCTGAGATGGTTTTGAGTTGTGTAAGATGATTCTTGCATTGCAGAGCTGGTGCTCTTTTGGATTTGATACTCTGTTCAGTTGTTGATGATAAACCCAAGGAATGTAGTCCATAATAAAAATAAAATTGTACATACATCTCATGTTCTTTGTGTTCTTTCTGGTGATGTCTTATTGATGATATATGTTGTTGTTATATGTTTATGATATATGTTCACATACAAATGGTTATAAATGACTGTAATAAGTTATGAGTAAATGGTGATTGCTAACTAAGGAATTTTGTGAAGGGAAGTTGAAAAAGAGCCATACATTGATTCAACCCCTTTCTCAGTGTGCTCGATGTGTCCAACAAATCTCTCCTACTCAAAAAAACGTAATAACAATAAAGACTATGACCAACCCCTTTCCCATTACATACCTCTAATATTTATTCTTTTCCCTTGTCTTCTTATTGGATTCTTTATTCCACTTTAAAGGTATTGTCCCATCAGTTATTTTTCCATCCTTTTCTTGTTAGAGCTCAATGATATTGTCCTTTTTTCACTACCCATCCAGCTAGAACTCAATATTTTTGGTGGTTTATGTTTCTTTTCCAACTGACATGTGGCCCTTTTACTAAACCATAGTCATTTAAAAAATGGAGGGCCTGACCTCAAGTTTTTACTCATTCTGATTCAACCCTCTCATTCATCACTCATGATTCCTTCAAATGAGGAGCCAACTCTGGGATGAACTTTATTTCTTGCTGACAGAAGATGTCATATTGCTCCACCCATCCCTACCATTTCCACACCAAAATGAAATCTCCTACAATAAATTCCTTGACAGTTAAAACATTGGGTTCCGCCGGCTTAGTGGCTAGTAATGTTTGTTGTAACATCCCTGACCCTCTAGAGACTAGTTAATGCCACTACTATGGAATATACACTTATATATAAATGACATGAATTTTAATGAATTAAAATACTTAACACAGAGTAATCACGAAATTACTGCAACCATATACAATTAATGAAAACTAACATTAATTCATATACACAACGGAATACATGATAATCATTCATCAGAAAAAACGTGCATAAAATACATAATCAATCACAAAAATGATACTTATCTTTTATCTGGAATGAATCCAGCAATTGCGTGCAGACCTTCCATGAACGTCCCAGCCTTAGACCATGCTTCTCATCACTCTCAGTAGTGGGTCACCCCCGAGCTGGGACTAAACTCCATCGAGAAAGGGAATTCTAGGTTTAGCAAGGACAACAACTTAGTTGCACAAAGAAATAGGAAGGATATTTTATCCCCAGAGTCACTTACGCCCACAACACACAAACCCTCATTCCCCACAAACCTTATCCACCCCAGGACAGTACACCTTCACTACTACAAGTTCATCGGCTAGTACACCTCCCTTACCTTGGGCTTCAGCAACAGGCTGGACTAGAAGTCTCAGAGTACTGTGGCTGCTACAGGACTCCCTTCTAGGAGAAGTCACTTCCCAGTATACTCTCTCACATGGGAGAGATTCTCATAGGTCTGATAACTAGTCTTAGACTCAGCTACAGCCTGATATAGTTGAAAGCAACAACAACAGTTAATGACAATAGGGAAAAATGGGTATGGACACCCGAACAGGAAACAACCTAAGGCTAAGTCTCAACATGACTCAGGCGACTACAATTGCGTCGGGATTTACAAGAAACAACACATGATGGCTTCCCCGATTTGATTTTAGAAATGTGTGTGGGTAGGTAGAGGTCAGACGTAGAGTCAAGAACGAAGAATAGGGGAGAATATAGGACAACAACCTTCCCATGAGGGTCTCCTTCACTGTGCGCCCATATGCAGAAGCAGACACAGAACAAAATTGAGTTCACATGCCAGATGGGAGAATGGAATAATGACTGAGGCTAATGATGTTAAACTGAATCGTGAACCCCCCCAACATGAGTTGATGCTTCAGCTTTAGCTGCATGCACCTAGGTTGGCACTTGTCTTCTTGGAGTTGCATGTGCTTCATTAAGCCCACGTCCGACTTTCCAGGAACTTAGGATAACAAAACATATAATGTTCACCTTAGTCTTTAGGAAATAATATTAAAATATTATTCCTTTAGAGGTAAGCCCCCTAGCTTATCCCCTAGGCCCAATACTTCGCCCCCCTTCCTTACTCTACCAAGTGAAGCTTATTCCCCCATAACTCTTCTTCGTGGAGAGTCTAAATTCAACAATGTATTTATTTTTATTAATGATCTGCATAATTACATATACAAACAAAATATCAGGCTCCTTCCTTGGCATCTGGCTCACCAGCCTAATAAACACATAATTCTTTGATCTTACAATCATTTGTCTCACCATCCTATAAGAAAAATTACAATTCAGAAGGGGCTCGGCCTTGGGGTATTACAATCCCCTCCCCTTATTTTTCACTGTCCTCAGTGCAACTTATTTACAAAACAACAACAAGATTTCCAAAATCTTCAAAAATATGTGGGTACTATGCTCGCATAGCATCTTCATGCTCCCATGTTGCGTCCTCAGAACTGTACCAGGTCCACTGGACTTTTACAAGTCCTATAGCTCGACTCCAAAGATGCTTTCTTTTTCGGTCCAATATACGCACCGAATGCACTTGGAAGACACCTTCTTTCTCCACCTGAATCACATTCCAATTGATTACATGATTAGCATCAGGTATATATTTCTTAAGCAATGAAATATGAAACACAATATGCATAGTCATAGATGCAGGAAATGCAAGCATATATGCAATTGGTCCAATCCTTTCTAGGATTTCGAATGGTCCACAAAATCCGGTTGCCAACTTGGAATAGTTTCGCAGCTTCAGGGAACTTATGTTCACTTTTACTTTCAGAAAAAAATGATAACCCACTCTGAACTCCATGTGGATCTTGTTCTTATAAGCATAACTTTTATGTCTATCTTGGGTATATTTCAATTTCTTCTTAATCTTCAGCATTTGTTCTTCCATTTCCTTGAGCAACTCTGGCCCAACTACTCCTCTATCAGCTGGATTATCCCAACTTACTGGAGTATTGCACTTTTTGCCATAAAGTTCTTCAAATGGGCTCATTTTCAATGATGCTTGATACCCATTGTTGTAGGAAAATTCTACCAAGTGTAGGTAGTCTTCCCATTTAGATGGTTTGTCCATCACATACATCCTTAACATGTCTTCTATCACTTGGTTCACCTTCTTTGTCTGCCCATCAGACTCAAGATGATAAGCAGTGCTGAAGTTTAGATTTGTTCTGAACCCTTTGAATAACCCTTTCCAGAATTTTGAGGTGAATTTAGGGTCTTTGTCAAGCACAATTTTCTTGGGAACACCATTCAATCATGTTATTTCCCTTAAAAAGATATCAGCAACGTTAGTTGCCTTGTGAGTAGTATTTAGTGGAATAAAATGGGTAGCTGTTGTAAGCTTGTCCACCACCACCATGATTGAATCGTGCTGCTTGTCGATTTTGGGAAATCCTGTGATGAAATCCATTGTCACTACCTCCCACTTCCACTCAGGGATGGGTAAAGTCTGTAGCAACCCTATCAGGTGTCTGTACTAAACTTTAACCTTTTGACACTCCATACATCTCACGATGTATTCTACAATTTTGTTCTTCATACCTGGCCAAAAGTAATGGCTCTTGACTGCTGCCACAGTTTTATGATATCCAGGGTGCCTTGCATATGGCACATTATGCATTTCATTCAAAATCATAATTTCCAATTCCTCGACATTATGTGCATAAATTTTGTTCTTGTATAGAAGTGTTCTATCAGATCCCAACTTATAATCTTCCACTTTTTGTAGCATCTTACCATGCTACAGCTTTTCTACCAACTCCATGTACTGCAAATATGCATTTGCAGCTTCCGAAATTCTACCTTTAATATCATCTAGGCACATGCTAATGGCTGAATCATGTAATTCATGCACTCTCTTGTTGAGTGCATTAACCACTTTGTTTTCCTTTCCTTAGATATTCTTGATATCAAAGTCATACTCAGAAAGAAACTCCAACCACCTACTCTTCCTAACATTCAAAGTTGGCTGATCAAACAAATATTTCAGACCATTATGGCCTATCCTAAGTTCAAACATCCTTCCCATGAGGTAATACCTCCATTTCTTTAGAGCATGTACAATGGATTCCAACTCCAAATCATGAGTTGCGTAGTTTCTTTTGGGCTCTTTCAATTTTCTAGATTCATATCAAATTATGAATCCATTCTAACTGATGAATCCTCCCAATCCTTCTTTGTATGCATCTGTACACACTAAAAAGTCGTCATTCAGATTTGCAATCCTCAAGATTGGAGCATTGGTTAACATCTACTTCAATCAATGGAATCTCTTCTCACATTCTTCCGTCCATTGAAACTTTTTATCCTTCCTTTTCAAGGAAGTGATAGGGTGAGCTATCCTTGAGAACCCTATAATAAATCTTCTTTAATATCCATCTAGACCCATAAAGGATATGAATTTTGTCACATTTTTTGGCGTTGTCCATTCCCTATTGGATTCTATCTTCTCAATATCTACAACGATCCCATCCTTTGAAATGATATGCCCTAAGTAATGGATCTTCTTTTGATAGAATGAGCACTTGCTCAATTTAGCATACAACTAGTGCTCTCTTAGCACCTACAAAACCATCCTAAGATGTTGTTCATGCTCTTCCTCTAACTTGGAATACACCAAGATGTCATCCAAAAATACTATGACAAACTTGTCCAGATATTCTTTGAACACACCATTCATCAAGCACATAAAAACAGTGGGTGCATTTGACAACCCAAATGACACCACTGTGAATTCATAGTGACCATACCTTGTTCTGAAGGCGGTCTTACTGATGTATTCCTCCTTAATTCTTACGCGATGATATCCTGATCTAAGATCTCTTTTTGAAAATATATTAGCATTCTTCAACTGATCAAAGAGATCATTGATCCTTGGCAGAGGATACTTGTTCTTAACAGTCACTTTGTTCAATTGTCTGAAATCGATGCACAATCTCAATGTTCCATCCTTTTTCTTCACAAATAGGACCAGGGCTCTCCAAGGCGACACACTTGGGTGTATATACCCCTTCTTCAGAATCTCTTCAAGCTACATTTTTAGTTATTTCATCTCTGGTGTACTCATTCTATAAGGAGCTTTTGATACTAGAGTTGCTCGAGGCATCAAATTTATAGAAAAGTCAATATCTCTTTTTGGGGGTAGTCTGGGTACCTCCTGGAATACATATTTGAAATATTTTAATACTTCATGGTCTTCAATATTTGAGACCTCATCCTGAGATTCTTCCTCCACATGGGCTACAAATAATTGAAAACCTTTCCTGTAGCAATTCTTCAGCTGCATTGTTGAGATTTCTCTAACAGTAACTTCCCTGGGAACTCCTTGGACCATTCTCTGAGTCCCTTTCTCATCCAGGCAAGTGAATTCCTTGCTACGACAGTCTAATATGGCATGGTGTTGGTCCAACCAATCCATCCCAATTAGAAAATCATAAGAACCTAAAGGAAGAATGGTTAATTTAACTCTCGTGCTCAGTCCATTCATGTCTAATGGACATGACTCAACTAACTTAGTGACTTTCCTCTTGGTTCCTGTAGCCAGCTGCACTAACCAAGACTTTCCATTTTTTCTTCTCGACAATTGAAATCTTTCCACCACTCTAGGATCTATATAACTATGGCTAGCCCTTGAATCAATTAAAATAGTAAATGGTTGGTTGTTAATCATGCCTTCCACTTCAATCATGTGCAATTGATATTCTTCTTGGTTGTTTTCTAAGGATGCGTAGATCCTTCATACTCTACTGCCCATGTCCTCCACTGTTTCTACCTGTTGGAAATTGTGGACAGTTCTCACTTTGTCATTCCCGTGGGGAAAATATTTGTATCTATGATTTCCTTTATAGCCCCAACATTCCATAGGTGTCTATGTTGGCATTTGTCCACTCACTTTAGCCTTCCCGGGCTCTCTAAAAGATGGATTTCCTTGAGGATTGTTCCTGAAAAATTGTGGTTTGTTTCCCTTTTTCCTCTGCTCCCTCTTAAACTTCTTCTTGTCTTCCCAAGCTTTTTGGAAAGTAGGATTTTCTTTTTTCTGATCATATAAGCATTTTTCTATTCTTAAAGTTTCTTCCATAGTCTTTGGGTCATCATACTCGATCTTGTCACTGATGGAAGATGGCAGTCCATTCAGATACCTTTGAATTTTGACAGTCTCTTCCTTGATGAAAGGAACATACTTCAACAATTCCAAAAACCTCTGTTCATATTCATCAATGGTCATGCTTCCCAGTTTGAGTTCAAAGAACTCTTTCATCTTTTTGTCATAGTACCTCTTAGTTAAGTACTTCTTTTCAAAATGCCTATTGAACTCCCTCCATGTAATATTCTTCTCTTTGACATGTTGTATTTGCACAAGCTTCTCCTGGGCCATATGGATGCCTTTCCTTTAAGTTGGTAAATGGAAATTCTTCCCTCTCCATGAGAAGAATAGTTATGCAGCTGGAAATATTTTCTCATGCCTAGCAACCATGTCTCAACATCTTCATCTTCCTTGTGTTCTCCATCAAACGTAGGATGTTTAATCTTGTTCATTTCACCTTTCAGTTCATCCATTCTAGATCTCCTATGTTTTCGAGTAGGAGATGGGCTTGAACTATTGTGTCCCTTCTTATTGGAATGTTTTGGGGAGTGCTGATGATGCTTGCTAATGCTTCTTGTCTTATTTTCCTCTCAGGACTTTTGCAACTCCCTATTTTTCTTGAGTCACTCTCCTTATCCAATTTCCTTTCGATTCTTTCCAGACTCTGCATAAACTTAAAGTTTAACATTTCTTGTTGATCCCTGGAATTCATGAGCTTTCCGTTATCATCTCAGTGAGCCTGGGTGTCTTTCTGTAATCATTCAATGATTTTCATCATACACCCTTCCTTGTCCATCTCTCCTCTGTGACCATTGGAGTTCGATTCTTCCCCTCCTAAATAGACATCCATTCCTTTTACTTCATTATTTAAACCAAAAGCATTATCTGACTCCTCCATTTATTTGCACTCTGTGCCAATTCATTGTGGTCTTGACACTTGTTGAACTCTGTAAAACACAACGTGCAGTCAACTAGAATTTTTCAGGCCATCATTTCTTAACAATTCCCATAGCATTCATAAACCAATCCGATTTAAGAAAACATTCATATTTCATTTTTATTTCCGAGCTCTTCTCTTCTCTGTAATAATTTTTGGGCACTAGCCCCTTTCTCTCAGTCCCCAACCCATGTGATCATGGACTGTGACCAAGTGATAAGTCAAAAGGTGCTTACTCGAGCCTTCGTCTTCAAAAAATTTCAAAGAACAATACAACAATCCATCAGAGTTTGGATTACCAAACTCACGAAGTAGGGTGGATATTCAGTCCACCTCTACGTAACATCTAACGGTTGATACTTACAATGGAACCTCAGGTGTCTGAGTTCTAGGACTTTGGGTCTTCGGAGGATCTCACATCCGCACATCCAAACTGTTAAACTTTGAACATTCCCCATCACCTTTGGTGATGTCCTTACATTACATCACTTAAAGTTTTCTTGATTGTGAGGGCATGCAATGGTGGTTTGGAGTAACCCTCCTTTCATCCCAAAATTCTTCTGACACTAACATGTAACATGTTGGTGAAACCATGGTTTGGATTGTGGGACCACCTTGGATAACTAACTTATGTGCAACTTGGGTTCCCACAATTCCTTATGGTCATTGATCTTGATGTATCCTGATCAACGCCACTGTGGAATCTCTGACCTTTAACTATGCTACATAACCTAAGGCCCCACTAACCTTGCTCATACAGGATGCCACATGGTGGAATACTAGTGGTTGATACGTGGCCCACGCACTATGATCTAAATTCCATTTCATTCTTCCACTGATTCAAAACCCACTGACACGTGGCACACATCCTAGGTGTCCATGTCACCTCCAGGTGATGTCCTCATGACTCACCACTTCAGCTCTTTGGGCTTTGGGAGTTTCAAACTCATAGCACTTGCCTCCTCATGAAGTACTTCCACCCAAAGTACATGATCTCTTGATGCGTGTCCTTCACAATGGACGATTGAGATCTACTTTGAGACTTTGGAAGTTTGTCACACTCCACACCTGAAATCCTCCGAAGTGGTTTTCCTTTTCTTACGTGGACACGGATCTAACAGTCGATATATTCTCCCCAAATCTACGGTGTAGATCCACTTCGAGTCTTCGGATCTTTGGGATTTGGCCTTTCTATTATTTTGCATCAAATTCACTGAAGTCGCGAACTCTGAAGGGCTTCCAGGTTAACCCTTGTACACTTTATCCAAATCTGACACTCGTAAGGGTTTTCCTTTTCTTCCGAACAGATCCTATGGTTCACACTACTCTGTGGTCCAACACCACTTCTATTATGGTTTTATGATACGCTTCTCCTCTTAAGATATTAACATGACCAAGGTAACCTATTCATACTCAAGAACGTTTTGAGGTTCAAAATTGGTTCCTCCAAACACAATTTCCACTTGAACCTTGAGTCCAATGACCACTTATCCAACCCATCTAGGCTCCGCATTGAAACCTTGGGTTAGAACTTGATTTTTGTCCATTTAGAGAACAACTCCTTCTAAAAATCTTGCTTCAAGTTCCACTAACATGGCCCATCTAGGATCAATGTTGTAACCATGCTTTGATACCATATTGTAACATCTCGTCCCTCTAGAGACTAGTTAATGCCACTACTATAGAATATACACTTATATATAAATGACATGTATTTTAATGAATTAAAATACTTAACACAGAGTAATCATGGAATTACTGCTACCATATACAATCAATGAAAACTAACATTAATTCACATACACAATAGAATACATGATAACCATTCATCTCAAAACATGCATAAAATACATAATTAATCACATAAATGATACTTATCTTTTATCTGGAGTGAATCCACCAACTGCGTGTAGACCTTCCACAAACCTCCTACCCTTAGACTGTGTTTCTCATCACTCTCAGCAGTGGGTCATCCCCGATCTAGGACTAAACTCCATCTGGCAAGGGAATTCTAGGCTTGGCAAGGACAACAAGGAAGCTGCACAAAGCAATAGGAAGGATCTTTTATCCCAGGAGTCACTTATTCCCAGAACACACAGACCCTCATTCCCCACACACTTTCTCCACCCCAGAAGAGTAAACCTTCACTACTACAAGTCCATCAGCCAGTACACCTCCCTTACCTTGGGCTTCAACAACAGGTTGGACTGGAAGTCTCAGAGTACTATGGCTTCTATGGGAATCCCTTCAAGGAGAACTCACTTCCCAGCGGACTCTCTCACCTAGGAGAGTTTCTCACAGGTTTGATAACCAGTCTTTGACTCAGCTACAGCTGGGTACGGTTGAAAACAACAACAACAGTTAATGACAGCATGGAAAAATGGGTCTGGACATGCAAACATGCAACAACCTAACGCTAAGTCTCAACACAGCTCAGGTGACTACAATTGTGTCGAGATTCACAAGAAACAATACAAGATGTCTTCCCCGCTCTAGTTTCAAAAAGGTGTGCAGGTAGGCAAAGGTCAGACACAAAGATAAGAACTATGAATTAGGAAAAATACAGGATGACAACGTTCATGTGAGGGTCTCCTTCACTGTGCGCTCATATGCAGATGCAGAGGTAGAACAAAATCGGGTTCATGTGATTGATGGGAGAATGGCATCATGACTCAAGAAAATGATGGGAGACTGACTCACGAACCCACCCCAACATGATCTGACGCTTCAGATTTAGCTACATGCACCTAGGTTGACACTTGTCTTCCTGGAGTTGCATGCGCTCCATTAAGCCAATGTCTCACTTTCCAGGAACTTAGGATAACAAAAAATATAATGTTTACCTTAGTCTTTAAGAAATAATATTAAAATATTATTCCTCTAGAGGTAAGCCCCCTAGCTTATCCCCTAGGCCTAATACTTATCCCGCCTTCCTTACCCTACCTAGTGAAGCTTAGTCCCCCATAACTCTTCTTCATGGATGGTCTACACATAGCAGTGTCTTTATTTTTATTAATGATTTGCATAATTACATATACAAAACAAATATCAAGCTCTTGGCCTTGGCATCTAGCTCGCTAGCCTAATAAACACATCATTCGTTAATCTTACAACCACTTGGCTCACCAGCCTATAAGAAAAATTATAATTTAGAAGGGGCTCGGCCTTGGGGTATTACATCTGCCACTCCGTTTCTATAGACAAATCCAATTGTTGCATCTTGACATAGGTATCCTGAATTGTTGGCTTGGATTCCTTGAGTTCTTTATTGATAGTTCGATTAGCTTCATACATCCCATAGATTCTTTCATCATCTTCTTATATTTATGTGAGCTTCCCCTACTGCACAATGAGGTCAGTGATCTCCTGCACCTCCTTTTTCATCTACTGGATTTGAATCTAGATTTCTTCTATCGGCTTCTTCCCCTCTTATAATATGCCAACCCAATCATTGGACATGGTAAACATATTACTACACTCACTTGTATTGAACCTCTTGAGGAAGCATCCTAACCATGTATTTGTGCTTTAGGAAAAATTCCAGTATTGCATGACAGTATTCTAGATACTTCTACAATGGCGTAATATATTCCTTAACTGAGCTCATACTGTTAGAAGAATGAGTGTCCTCTTTGTTATCCATAAGTTCATTTGGAGGATAGTTACTTATTTTCTTTGGCACTTCTGTGGATTTATCATCCCATGGAGTGGGCATATATTTATCCGCATTATCAAGTGCGACATTGACCTACCGAATTATCGGGAAGGGGGAAGGAATGAGCAATGTGGTTCTTGTGGTGATAGATAAGAGGTCAGTATAATCGGTCTCAGAAGTGTCAATATGAGTGTGGGAATGGGATGATGTAGCGTTGGATGGGGCGTCCATGACCAATATAGACATTTGTTTAGTGAGATCCTCAATGATGGGAGAGGGTTGTGTCTTAATTGGGGGGTCATACAAAATAGTTATAATGGGAACTAAGGATGGGATGGGGGTGGTGGTGCAAGTTTGAGGTGAAAGGGAAGAAACATGAATTTCATCTGTGATAATGGTGTCAGTGGTGGATATGGAAAGAGATCTGGAGCATGGTTTCTTCATAGGAAAAGTGGTAGTAATGGTTTCACAAAACTGTGTACCAGATATTGTGGCATCATCTAGTATTGATGGTAATGGGAGCATAACTGACTTGGGAAATGTCTCATTTTTTTCTTCTTCCTTTTCTTCCTCAGAGGCTAAGAGCATTTGTTGTTGTTTTCTGGTTGTTATGCTACATCTTAGAATATTTGTTGGTGTTGGGGCCTTCTGATGTAAAATGGAAGGAAGTTGATAAGAGACACTAGAAATATTATTCTCTTTCTAGACTCCAAACCATGATCATACCTCCTTGTTGGTGCAATTATATGCATAATATATTACCAAACATAAATTATCGACTAGGATTCATAATCAATAGAGTTGACGCAGTATATGTGATGATAAAAGATAGGTTCCTATGTCTGTTTAGTATAGATTAGATAAGAAAACCATTTAGAAACCAACACACTCTTTTAAGAATAACAATCTTCACACAATTCAAAAGCTGGAAAGAAAACCTCATAAAATAAATATGATTCAAATTATTGTTTAGGTGACTAGTGTGTTCATTGTAGGTGCATGAAGTAGAAACATGAAATTTGACTTTGTTCCTGCAACATCTAGACTAATAACATCTAACACTCTTCATATGCTAGAAGGAAAACATCAATCAATTCTAGAGGAAATCACATGGAAGGAAGACACTCCATTTTAGGCACATGTAGGGTGAGAGATGGAGGTCTTGATTGTGCATGTGTTTGCAAGGTGTAACCTAATTAATTCAGGAAGAAACTCTAGGTATGTTGAGTTACTCCATTATAGGCTCATGTAGGTTGAAATATGGAGATCTTAATTATCACTATATTTGCAAGATAGAAACAACACTACAACATTAAATCTACCAAATGATTGTCTACACACACATACAAGGATAGAAAATATTCACTCAAGAATCTATGTTGCACTCATAAATCCATATTACACTCTAGAAATCTATATTACACTCCAAAAATTCTCTCTCACTCACTTCGAATTACCACACATCTTTATTGTATTTTGTCAAATGTTTACTGAAACAAAACAAAAATAAAGTTAGATGTTTATGATCAAAACAAAAATGATTTTATCCATACACAAACTAGAATTATATATACAGTAAATACAAAGAAGCTTATCTTGGTTGGGTCGGTGGGCCCTTGTCGTACCAACAAGGTATATTTAAAAGAAACTTACAGAAGAAAAGGTTTGATAACACACATCATTTCCATGAATTGCAATTTATATCATTACTTGAGAAATAGGTGTACAATCCACAGTCTTCAAGAATCAACCCTACAACACAAAAAATCTTCTTTCTTCAAGAACCAATCTTATAGCATAATAATTCCTCCTCTAATCAGACCTATGAGGTATTATTTATACATAAAATCCATGGAGGAATGGATGAAACCGAATCCCCAAACTAAGAAATTTTTTTTCTCAATTTTAGGATAAATCCCAAAAATCTGTGTTTTTCATCAATTTGGGTAGATTCGAGTTAGGGCTCAACCCATATATTCCAAACCAATTATAATTTTGAAAAAATGCTCGCACCTTACTCAATTTTCAATATTCTAAACAAAACCCATATCTTCTAATTTCTAGATCTGATACCATATGCATGGAAATCGAGGTGCAAGTTGGAAGTTTGAGAATTTTACTAATTTTTGTAGAACCATTCCCATTGAGGTGGACATATAGACGTACAATATGGGTGAAGTTTGACACACATGTCTACATGAAAACATCGTTACGGAAAAAACCCATGTGCCCCATTTTCTTCTAGAAGAATTCAAAAATTATGAATTATGTTTAGTACTGGGCTAGCACAGTTGGTACTAGACTAAAACAGTTAGTACCGGAATCTTGTAGTCAGGGGTTTAGTATCAGATGAACACAGTCACAAATATGGGTACCAGACCAGTGGGATGGTAGTATCGGATGGATCTGGTACCATAATATAAGGAATCTAGTACCGGATGAAGCTGGTACTAGAAGAGGTGGAGAGTTGGTATCCGATGAAGTGCAAAGATGGTATCGGATGAAGCATAGAGATGGTACTAGATAAAGCTAGTATCGGAAGAGGTGGACAGCTGGTACCGAATGAATTTGGTACCGGAAGAGGTGGAGAGTTGGTACAAGATGAAGCATAGAACTGGTACCGGATGAAGCACAGAGATGGTACCGGAAGAGATGAAGAGTTGGTACCGAATGAAGCAGAAGGCTGGTATCGGATGGAGTTGGTACTGGAATAGGTGTGAAGCTGGTACCGGATGGAGCTAGTACCGAAAGCGATATGGAGATGGTACCAGATGAACACAGAGGTAGTACCAGATCACTACAGAGTACCAAATGAGGTGATGCCTTGTCATGAAGCTACTAAATAATAGTCAAAGTAACTAGGAGAATAAATAACCAATCGTTTAATCTATTTTAATCAAGAAAATCAAACAAATTATGCTTTAACATAAGTTACCTCTCTATGCACATGGACAAGGTCACTAAGTGTATTTATGGAGGAAATGGTCAACATATGCACATGTGAGAGGTAAAATTGACTCAGATAGAGGATAATATAGGGTAATAAAGGTGTCAAAATGGAGACTCAACATTCCCCCATGCTTGATTAATTGCATGTCCTCATGCAACAATAATCCTCAAAATTGATTATACTCTTCACTCGATTAAGCATTCCCTGAAGTTCCACCTTTCTTCATCTCCTTAAGTTCTCTTTTAAGTAACCTACTATACAATATAAACTTCCTGGCCTATGCTTCACACTTCTTACCCATGGAAAAGTAGTCATGATGGAAAAGTGGAGTCATGAGTAATAGATTAGATCTGTTAGTGATTTGACATTAAGCCTTATCCAATTTGTTGTGGATCATACTTAGGAGAAAGGGATGGATGTGAGTCTAATATGATTATAGGATAGTGGCCAAGAGTTTTCATAATGACTTTGACTAATAGCCCCCCTGGCTAGATTACCTATAAAATAAAAGTGATATAAGCATAGTTTATATCTCATTTGAAGAGAGGAACACATAAAATAATACATCCCAAGATGATTAACTCGTTTCTTATGCAATTTTTTAGAGATGAAGCTCCTCTTTCTTAGTGTTAGCGATATTTCTTGTAAGGGGGTTAGAATGCAAAAGAATGGGTTAAAAACCCACTTGTCCTAAGTTCGGAATGCAAGTGCACCTGTGGTAAACGGCAAGCGGATCTGGACGGCAGAGATCAAAGCACCCGAATCAATGATGTACGGGAGATTCCGGACCCCCCCCCCCACCTTTCTACCCTTAAGTGGAGGGGG
>JASDQU011312102.1:0-24954 GCA_032191745.1 Picea mariana
GGGATGGGAATGGGAATGACATGAATTCAAGGAGCAGGAGCAGGAGACATCATTCCCCACTACAATCCAATAGGAGAGATCATGCCAATTTAGGGACAAGGAGCATCCCAAGTGTGTCTCCTATTAGGAGACGAAGGAGAAGGCCTAAGGGAGACATATTGCAAGGTGAACTCAAGAATATCAATTCACCTAATTTCAATGGTGAGCATAGGAAGGGATAAGAGGTTGAGTCTTTGCTATTGAAAATGAAGAAATATTTTGAGTTTCTTGATTACCCTTCAAGGGTAGAAACATGAATTTCAACCTACCACTTGCAAGGAAAGGTAGTCATGTGATGGGATGAACTTAAGCAAGCCAAGCATCTCAATGAGAAGAGGGTATCATGGAGGTGGTTCAAAGGATATTTTCTAGAGAACTATTTGTATAAGAATTATTATGAAAGGAAGGTGAAATATTTATTTGAACTCATGTTGGGAAGCATGATAATGGATAAATATGAGAAAAGATTCTTTGAATTGATGAAGTATGTAGAGTTCATAAAGGATGAGGAGGTCAATATACAAAGGTTTCTTAGTGGGTCACCCTCCTTTTACAGTAATACGATATAATATGATAACCCTGATACTTTAGAGGATATCACATGGAGAGAAAATCATATTTATGAGCAGAGAAGAGGGAGGCCAATATTCCAAAAGGCTTGGAATGAAAACATGAATGGTAAGAGAGAGAAAATGAAGGATGTGAGGGGAATAACTTGTATAGGGGATTCCCTCACAAAGGAGAAAGAATGAGGGCTATCCACAACATTCAAGAGGATGAAAAAGTGGAAGACATGGGAGGAAGGATGCCAAGGATTTATGTAGGCTTGCAAAAAAAGAAAGAAAAATAGAATTCCCTCATGATTGAAGTGGAAGGTAAGATCAATAATCACCCCCTAGTAATTTTAATTGATTATGGATATAGACATAGTTACATAAATATAACATTATTGAAATATTTCACTTGAATAGGAGTAAGAATAAGAAATATTGGTTATTTTAGATAGCCACATGCACTAATATAAATATCAATGAGTTGGTTAAATATTTCCCAATAGACATGAATGGAATCAACATGAAGGTATATGTGAACATTATACCTTTAGGTTCATATGACTATCTAATTGGCATGGATTGGTTAGAAAAACACCATGTTTTCCTAGATTGTTACAACACGACCATAGCATGTGTTGATGAGAAAGGTTATCAATGCAAGATTCAAGGCATTCTGAGAGTTGTAGTTGTTAGATAAATTTCATTCATGCAACTGAAAAAGAGCTTTAGGAAAGGATGTCAAATTTTTTCAGCTCATATGGAAGAGGAAACTATAGTTAAAGTGACAAGTCCTTAAGACCATCCGATATTAAAATATTTTGAAGATGTTTTTGAGGAAATCCTGGTATTTCCACTAGATAGAGACATTGATTTCTCTATTGATTTGATTCCAGGAGTTTCCTCAGTTTCCAAGACACCCCATAGAATGGGTACACCAGAATTGAAAGAGTCGTAGATGCAACTAGAGGAAATTTTGAAGATGGGGTACATACGAACAAGTGTGTCACCTTGGGAATCCCCTGTTCTTTTTATGAAGAAGAAGGATGACACATTAAGTCTATATATTGATTTTAGACAACACAATAAGGTCAATATCATACGATAGAGGTCAGATCATTTATGGGTCTTGTTGGTTATTATCGAAGATTCATAAAAGAGTTTTCAAAGATTGTAATCCCAATCACTTCTTTGCAAAAGAAGGGAGTGAAATTTGAATGGAATACAAAATGTGAAGAGAGTTTCTAGCAGTTGAAAAACATTTTTACAAGTGCACCCATATTAAATATTGCATATATGGATGAAGACTTTGTAGTGTGCACAGATGTGTGCAAGGAAGGGCTCATTGGAGTCCTTAGTCAAAAAGACAATGTGGTATGCTATGAGTCCCATAAATTAAAAGAGCATGAGAGAAATTATGCCACACATGATCTAGATTCTAAAACCATTGTACATGCATTAACAATGTGGAGATATTAGCTCATGGGGAGAATATTTTAGCTGAGAACAAACCACTATGGTTCGAAACATTTATTTCAACAACTAACATTTAATGCCAGGAAAACTAAATGGATGGAGTTTCTTAGTGTGTATGAGTTTGAAATTAAATGTATCAAAGGAAAAGAAAATCAGGTGGCTAATGCACATAGTGGAAGAGCTCATGAACTGCATGTACAAGACATATTTAAAAGATAAAATCCTTGAAGTAGAAAATTCAAATCTCCATTATTTACAAATAAACAAAAACTTATAGCGATGTTATTTATAAAAAAAATTTAAAATTATGAATTGAAAGAGGATGGAATCCTATTGTACAAAGGAAAGGTGTATGTGTCAAATTCCATGGAGCTAAAAAATATAATGCTCAGAGAAATGGACAATATGCCATATGTTGGGAACTTAGGATATCATAAATCCATTACAGTTATAAGGAGCCAATAACTTTTGTCCAAGAACAAAGAAATATGTGGCTAACTACATATCCCAACTTCTAGAGTGCCAAAAGGTAAAAATAGAGAACATACATCCAGTGGGGCTACTACAACCATTTCCCATTTACAATGGAAGTGGGAAGTGGCCATCGTAGATTTTATTACAAATATGCCCAGAACATTGAAGCAACATGATTCCATCATAGTGGTGGTGGAAAAATTGGCTAAGGCACCACATTTTATCCCTTTGAAGACAACACACAATGAAAAAAACATTGTAGAGATTTACATGAAGGAAGTTTCCAGGCTACATGGAGTTCCTAAGGAAATAGTTTCGAACATAGATTTTGTGTTTACATCCAAATTCAAGAAAGGATTGTTCAAAGGATTTGGGACAAATATAAATCTTAGTACAACATATCACCCAGAGTCATAGGAGAAAACAAAGAGGACCAATAGGATAATTAAAGACATTCTTAGGATGTATGTGATGGGCCAACCATCAAAATGGGAAGACTATATCAACTTAGTGGAGTTTTCTTATAATAATGGGTATCAAGCCTCATTAAAAATGATTCCATTTGAAGCTTTGTATGGTACAAAATGTAACACACCAGGGAGTTGGGATAACCCAACAAAAAGAACTATGATTGGGATAGTTTTGTTAAGGGACATTGAAAATTACATTTTGAAGATTAGGAAAACTTTCAAGGCTTCTTGGGACATGCGTAAAATTTATGTAGACAAAAACATAGTTTTTAGATATTTTAAAGTGGGAGAATATGTCTTCCTAGAAGTGAAATAATTTGTTTTTTCGATAATATCGGGTTGTTTCCAAAATTTGATAGCAATATATTGTGGGCCTTTTGAAATATTAGAAAATATAGGGCCAATTTGATGCATGCTAGCATTTCCTGCATCCATAATAATGCATAATGTATTTCATGTATCATTATTAAAGAAATATATGCTTGAACCTAACAACATAATTGATGTTGGAATATTGAGAGGGCGGGGGTGAATCAATATGAGCACTTTATTATCACTTTTAACCACAATATGTAATCATTAACTTCATAAGCAACATACATCATCTGTATATCATGAGTAATATGGATCAACATAGCATAATAGATATACATAGAAACACATTAGTCCAGAATTTACTTGGAAACCCAAATGGGATAAAACCACATAATTCTTTTCTTATATATGAAAATAATACATCCATTGAAAGCACCAACTTCCCAATTATCTAGCTACAATGGGAAGGAGGTTACAACCCCCTATTTACCAACTCCAAACTAAAGGAAAATACAACTCCCTTAATTATTTGGCTCTGACAAGAAGGAGGCTACAACCCCCTGATTCTCAGGCTCCAACCTGAAGGAAGCTCTAACTCCCTAAGTTCTTCGGCACCAACCAGAAGGAGGATACAACCCCCTTTCCTTGCCCTATCCTACCGCCCTAAAATATAAATGTAGACCAACTATCACTGCCACTATCACTGTCACTGTCACTGCCTCTATCACATCAACCTATAACCTATCAACCTGTCATTGTCACTGGATCATCAACCTATAACTGATCACCAACATATTATATACCAAAACCTGTACCATATCTTGCATCAATCATGTATAGACCTATACCATATCATAAATGAAGTGCCTCAAAGAACCAAAATATGTGCCTCATTCATATGCCACCATACATCCACATTTCAAAGATATGTCTCTAATGATGAACCATAATAGTCTTTTCATAACCAGATAAGATAATATACCTAAATCAACCATGTATCCAACATGTACCTCAATCATGTGCCAATCCAAACATCCCTCAAGAACGTACTATACCACACCAAAGTTTAATAATAAAAACAAGCACATAAGCATACCAATACCTTTGTAGCTGACTTGATACACAATAGTGATGACATGTAATATTTCCTCTCACCTTAGGGACTAGTACAAGAATTCCCCCCAAATATGTCTTTTCTTCGCAGGACTAAGACATGATGTCATGCGGGGCCTCGCATGACAAGAATTATGCAACCCATGGGGATGCCTCATGGGACACTAGTAGTTTGACCTGCGAAGGTCAACTAAACTAGGGTTTCCTCAAAAATATTTTCTCTTCTCTGCAACCCTAAAACTCCCGCACTTCTCATTTTTTGCTACCTCGTATTTCATCATCGCAAAATTTCCAAATAGATCACTAGTTCACTAGAATATATTCAATAGAATGAGTGAGTGAATGTACTTGTGAATGACTCCTTGACGTGTATTTATAATTTTTCTGGGTAACATCTTTCCTTAATCTTAGGGGCTTCTTAACTTTCTTTTTACAACCAATTTACCCTTTCATTAAAGACTTTTAAACAATTAGGGCCTTCTTCACCATTCTTCGGGCCTTCTAACCTCACAAGGCCATAAATCTTCAACCGTGAAGAACTACGTGGCATACCACTTATCACCAGAAATTGCATGATGAGGAATATCCCTCCATGCGTGAGCTACCTACATTCACATGATCCTTCATGACCTTTTCCCTTCATGTTCCTCTTTTCTTTCCACTTCATGATCAATTTTGGATAGTATTTCATTTCATGGTCCAGTTGTCTACACTAAGTGCATGTTGTGCAAGGGTTAGGATGGTCTCACAAAAAATGCCCAGGCTAATTAAAGTTATAACATATAATCATACCTCTTCCTTTCCAAATGTTCCTTTTCCACGACCTATCAATTCTCCTCTTCCTCAATTGTAACCTCTCAGAGTATTGTACTGCAGTACTCCTCCTTCCAATCCTTCCTCCCCTTGAACTCTGTATGCATTTGTGGTGCATTCTCTCATAAAAGCTAGTGCACAACACTCCTTTTCATCATGTTCGAAATACTTACAAAAATTACAAAACATGTTTCTAGAAATGCTTTGGTACTTCTACATCAATGAGAAATTAGTAGGATGATGGCCCATCGTTTTACATGTCTTGCACCATACTCCTAAAGGATTCATAGCTCATGTAGACAAATAATCCCTAAATGTTGGAAACTCATTCTTATGATGGTCCTCTGTTATGAATGTAGTACACCAGACTTCTTTGCACTTTTCATTTCATTTAGCCAACTCTTGCAACTGAATCATCAATGTTAATAACTTTATCTGGAGTTGATCCATCCCTGTGCCATTCTCTCTTACAGGGGATGCTTCCAACCTCATGGAAATTTCTAGGGCTTCTAACTATGACATAATATTCTTCTACCTCAAAGGGAAACATATATGCAACAACAATCCCGCAATGAACCACTCCCTATGATACTCATATAGGATATGGAATGGCAACTAATCCTTTAAGATCTTGAATCTATTATCGAAATCCCATAATCACTCATTTGAAAATTTCTTGATCTATTTTAGCTCTGTAATAAACTATGAATCAAACTTTGGTTTCTGGAACTCTTTCAACAAGGCTTGTCTAATGTCTCTTAATGTTCTGGTATGTCTCGTAGGTATAATAGACTGATACTTCATATACCATAGTAATGCGCATTTTATGAATGTCGTTTTCAACTACGCAATATTTGCATCATCATCCTAGACATTCTTCATTGTCTATATTGCCTCAAAAACAAAAAAAATGTTGTTATCAATCCTCTGTCCCCACTCCATGGAAGACATACATTCTCAAAGTGGGGTCTAATCCTTCCATTGGGTTTTGGATGGTATTATTCCCTGGTGACACTAATTGATTATGACTTGGAATACTACATCCATTACTATGACTACCTTTACTACTATCTCTACTTCCTTCTCTAACTAATATAATTGACAAAGATTCAGATCTTACCTCGGTCCTTGGAGATGCACATGAGGTTGTGGGTTTGATGCAAAGTCTAACCCGAGTCAAATGTAATGGATATTATTATACTGGACTGAGCCGATAATCCTTTTCCTTTTCCTTCCCTTTTGTGTGTGATATTCCTTCGATATAGAGTATTACACCAGTGTTCCTTTTCTCAATCTCATTGTGTTACCCTTCTCTCTCAACCATATTCCTCTTCCTACTATTCCTAAATATTTTACCACTGCACAATACCCCTATCTCTTCATCCATCACACGTTCTTCTTCTCTCGGCATCCTCAGCCCATATGTTCCCCATTCCTTCTCTTATGCATCCCTATTTTCCATACCCTCAAACCATCCCCTAGTCATCCCCTAATCCCCCTATGTGTGTGAAGGAGCTTAGCTACTAGGGAAATCATATTCCATATTCATAACCCCCTTATCACACAAAAACATATTGAGCCAAGTAGACATGATTTCAAATACATTCCATATGGACCTTTAAAGAATTCTCTTTCAACAACACTATATGACTAGGTACAATCTATAGTGAACTCAACAATATAGCCCACCAATACCTATCCAGCCAAAAATCAACTATGTGAAATATATTATTGCTTACGATATTAACTTGTTGAATCAACTCAAAGGTCCAATCCCTTTGGACCACAACGTAAAATGTTCTATTCTTTTCATCTAACCTTTATTTCCACTCAGCCAAAATATTTAGGAAATCAATAAAGAAAATATTATGTAAATTTGTGAATACATACCTCTGTAACCATTGTTTCGAACTAATCCACGGGTTCTTATTTTGATCTCTCGAAAAATCGTGTTCATTTTCCACTAGCCATTTTTCAATCTCTTCAATATTAGGCAAACACATTCCCCTCATTCATAGATCTCTATCCTAGCAACAAAACCATTTTTTGACATGCAGTGGGAAGACCCATGGTTCAACATTAATTCACCAACAAAACCCTTAAGATACCAGTCCTTTCAGAATCACCCGCAAGTAGGTGAAGTCTCACCCAAGGTATCTATGAAGACTCGAGGAACCAGGTTTTTGCATTCACGAAGGGAAGGGAGGCATTCATTCTAACCATTCAACTTAAGATTTATTCATTATACCATACATTATGTGTGCAGAATCATCAGACCTGATAACATATTCATATTAACCAATATACATTAAATGCATGCGATAAACATAACAGTGAACAAACACATGAAAACATAGCACAAAGGAACCATATTTTAACATGGTTCACCCAATATGGGCTATTTCCACAACTTATTATATTATTATTCATCATCATCTCTTACAAAGGGTGTAAACTTCACTCATACATAATATCTTAGTTACACCCAAAATGCACTTGTCGTTCGCGCATACAGTTCACACTTAGCTCCTCTCAAGCACCTAATACACACAACCTCCTAAGCAACTTTCTACCGAAAAAACCTTACATATTTATACAGTTTCATTAGATCTTAGAACAATACAAATTCTACCAAAATTCCTAACGGCCTCTAATTTTCTCTCGTCTTTTTCATGTGTTGAAACCTCAAAATGTGCTAACCTCCTTGTTACACATAAACATTACTCACTTCAATGGTGACCTATTGTTGTCATTACAAGTGTCGCAAGTGTCACACTTTGGCCACAAATGTCGCAAACATCACAAGTGTCACAAGTGTCACAAATATCATACTTTCATCTTGCCTATGTCATATCTCGAACGACATCACAGGAACACTTGAGACATCCTCAAAGACTGGTTAAAAGAAGGATATGTCATTTGACGAAGAGTACACATCTTTTTTCTTGAGAAAGACCACCTGAAAATCATTTTTTGAAGGGAAATTCTCCCTTACCCACTAGCACGGAGTGCTAGCACTCCTTTCCTTCCTTTGGGGGAGTGTTGTGATGTTGAAGAAATCAGGGGAAGATCCCCCTTATCTCTAAAGTCAGTTTGATTCAAATCTGACGTCAAGGCTAGATATTAGGGAGGATCCACAACTAATGGAGAAATATCCTCAACCTATCCCAAGAATATTTAAGGTGGTTGGGCGTCTCAAAGCCTATATAAGGAGGCATCCTCATGGTGAAAGGGGGAGACATTGAAGGCATCAAAATTATGATCTCATAAGGGAGAATTATTAGTGAAAGCATGGTCATATTTATTTTGGATCATTTGAGCAAGGGGTTGGACAAGGAGAGATGGATGGGGTTGCTACATCTACATCTACACTTGTAAGCACCTTATTATGTTCTCATTAATACATGTTCTTGGCATGTTTCCTTCAAGATTGTGTACATCTGCATGAACTTGTCTTTGATGGATAGATATAGTTTCAAACTAATCATGGTAGAATAGGAATTATGCTTTGTCTTTGTTGTTTATTGGATTGCAGGACTTGTTGAAGAGATTAGGAATCGAAGCTCAATTTGGAATGGGCAAGGAAAACCATCGTAAAAAGGTACTCATATCTTTTTCCTCTGCTCTATAGATTAGCTTAGCTATGTTTAAAGGAATGTCAATGATCAAAGTTAGCACTTTTCTATCTTGGTCTTAGGGGTCTAGGATCCAAGAGGGAATTCACCTATCCACAAGGGGATTTTCCTGTAATAGAAATTGGCAAATCCACTGGGTAACTGAATCTTTCAGTTTTGGTTTCCTTCATTGATCTTGTTTTTGGCCTTTGGTCACCTTTATATCCTATTCACTGTATTTTTCTAGTTCTTAGATGTGTTGTTGGTTTCTGGATTCATCCCATACACACTGAGTTTCAAAATTTTCTTGAGTTTTTTAATTTCTGCAGAAGTTTCTCTTTTTATCAGAGGCCAGCGCTCCCCTGCCTTTACATCCAGAGTGCTATCACTCCTTTGTAGGCTCCCACAGAGCGATGCAACACTCTGGTGCCCTTGACCCAAGAGCGCTAGTCTTTTTTTGCTGAAAAATATTTTGGGAATCCATCTTTGAGTGTAGTTTTGTTGATTCATCTGCTTAGGACTGTTACTATCTTAGTGTGTATTTGTTTTAGCCTCCAACCATTTGATTTCTAAGAATTTATGATGTTTTGTTTGGATTTTTGACCTCTCTATTCCTTGCTTTGAGTCACTCTTATTCTTTGAGATTTGGAGTTGATCTATTGCTTTCTCATTTATCTAATTGTATGAAAGTTGTTGTAAGGAAATTCGGAGATCTATGCACTGCTCCATATGATCTTTGAGGTCATTTTTCCCCAAGCAATTCCTCCTGTTTGAGTTTTTTCGTTTTCTTTTTGCAAACTTGGTTTTCTATTTGTTTCTTGTTTGATCACAAGAAGAGTGTGTTTTTGTTTATGTGAAGTTTGTTTCCGATTGCTTAAATCCCACAGATTTTGAATTTTGATTGACATAGGAAGCTTTACATCAAGCTGATTATCATTCACATTTAAACAAAAGGATATATTTTCACGACTGGTTTTTGGATATTAGAACCATTTTATGAATATTTTAGCATTATGTTGGATTCTTGATTAAGAATAATTTCACAAGGTTAATGCATCTTAGTGTTTGACAGTGAAAGGAAAATTATTTCTCCTTCCCTTAAATAAACATTCATTGAAAGAAAAGATTTCTTATCAATTCTTATGTATTTTTGGGGAATTGAGTCATAATATCATTGGTTTCACTCTAATACACCTCTGGGTAAAGAATAGCCATGAAAATCAAGGCTAATTAAAATTGATCTAGAACGTTTTGTTTTTAGAATCTTCCACCAACATTAGACTAGGATTATCACTTTGGATTAGGCTATGAGTACAACTCTCCAAAGCATCCAAAACAAACATTAGCATCTTGCGATAGGGAGAGAAAATCCAATTTTAGTATAATATTTTTGGGATCCCCCTCTCACACAAGGGTTACACATGAGGTTGCATTCGGGAGAGTTACAAAGATTATCCCTCCATGGTTAAATTGTTCGTAGTAGTCAGATCGTATATTAGGGTTTCTTCTTGAGGCTCAACTGTCTTCATTTGGTCTTGGTGCTTCGTGAATTCCGAATCTGTTCGGGGTCCTCTAGATTTTTACCGGTCCACTTGTCCTCAGTTCTCTCGAAGGATTTCAGACTTGTTATCCTACCCATACGTTTGAACTCGAATGTCGACTGTAACCACCCAGGGGCTGACTGTGAATTGGTTTTATTAGTAGCCATAATATTTAGGGTATTTACACAAGGCGACAGTGAAGGGAAGTCTTCATTGTACCTAGAAAAAAAGATGGTCAAACTCACTCGGGCTCCTTGGAGGGTAAATACACGATTACTGTGTGGAAGATTGCACCAAGGTGTAAGTCTGTTAAGCAAGTCTCCATCGTAATTGTTCCACTCGCTAATATCCTATCCCCTTATCAACTTGATCAAGTGATGTTGGATTTCATCACCAACTAGTACGATCATTGAGAGAAGGTTTTGTTTTCTTGGCTTGATTCCTAGATTTTATTAGTGTATGTTATTTCTTTTCGTTTGTCGGCCATAGATTTATTTTTTCGTTCTTTACTTAGCTCAAGAAACATCGAACTTTTCCGTTCACGTAGGATGCAAGGGTTACCCCCCAAAGTTACGGAAGTTTATCTACCTTTGCTTCCCAACTCATCGGAAGGCCCTCTTGAGGCTCATAACGAACTAGATTCTGAGGTTGGAAGCACACACTCCTTGGAACAATTTCGAATTGTTTCAGACTCTTTAGAGGCTTTCCGCCTCCCTGTTAATCCAGCATTGAGAATTTCACAAAATCCACATATACCTTGCCTAAACTCATTCATAGATATTGTTGTTGATACCGAGATACCCATCGGACCTAACACAGGATTTGGAGTAGAGGATCCACTTTTCTAAAGTGAATCATTTAGGACCCCAGCTCATACTGTTGGAACCTCTGGTTTTGGTTCTATCCCTTTGAAAGTATTTGATTTATACAGTAACCTAGGAGCAAGTCCCGATCGACCTATGGCATTGCAAGTGCTTGAGATGTCTATTAGTTATACGGTACCCTTAGACCACTTTACTGGTACAACTAGTAATGTCATCACCATTGCAGACCAATTATTGCTTGGTTCTCACTCAAACCCTACTATCCAGATGGTGCATTCTACTATCCCTGCCAGTAATGTGACACCGCTCCAAGATCCAATTGGAACACCACTTAGACCAAATCCATCACTTCCCCCTGGGTACAGAGCTCTGAATCCTTCCATTGCTAGCACTTCCCAGGTCACACCCATAGTTTCTGGACTTTTTGTTCCTCCTCGATATAACATTGGTGTTGGTTTTATACCTACACCTTTATTTGGAGGATCTAGCCTTGGTGGCTCTAACCCAATTGGAGGCACTAGTTATTCGTTCACTTTTGGTTACCAGATTCCTCTAGGAAATCAACCTCAAATTGTGACACAACCTCAACTTAGTGGGAAACCTCAGGATGGATTCCATAACCCATTGTATGGATAGAATGCACCTGCAACACAAAATCTACCTTGGAACCTTCCTTTCCAAGGAAATCCACAATTATCTAGGGGACAACATCCTCAAGGAAAACAACAACCTTATCTTTCCCATGGGACTAATGTGTATCCTCCTCATGGAAAAAATGTTTACCCCTCTTATGGGCAAACAAATCCTCTGAATTATAATCCTCAGAACCCATCAGGTTATCCTCCACTTGCAAATGATTCTCAACCATCATCAAATCCTATTTATCCTGGTCAACAAAAACTGTATATAGGAGGACCAACTGGATACAATTATCCATCTAACCCAGTTTATGGCCCTACTGGTGTCCCTATGCCACACCAGTATCGCCCTTAGGTTAACCGCCAATTACCTTTCCTTCCAAATCTGGATATCCCAGACTTGTCTTGGTTGACCAATGATCCTATAATACATTCTTCTTTTTGTCCAGTGATTCTTGCTAAATTACCTTCTAATATCCCAAATTTTGATGGTAAACCTGGAGAAAACCCAAATAACCATGTGATGACTTTCCATTTATGGTGTTCATCAAACTCCTTAATGGACGATTCTATACATTTACGTCTCTTCCAGAGAACACTTACAGGCTCAACATCTAAGTGGTATATTGAACTTCCACGTGGTTCTTTCCAAGATTTCAACTCCCTCTCCATGTATTTTCTCATGCACTTTCAACTACACATTCGTTACGAGACAGGTACCTAACTCTTGACCTCTCTTCATCAAACCAACTCTGTGCATATCTCTGATCACATTCATGAGTGGAGACGACGATGAAGGTTGATCAAAGAAATCATTCCTGACTAGTTATTGGCAGAATTGATTACCAAATCCCTTTTACCCCCGATTTCTCATGAGATTGCTATGGGTGATGTAGTCATCGAGGAAGAATACATTGCTCGGGGTCAGTACTTAGATTTGGTTTATTTACAATATGTTACTTTGTATGATTTGATTCCAAATGCTACTTGTGCCACTACCTATCCATCCAAACCTTCATCCTCATCTCATGCAGATGACATTATCGGTATCGTTAAAACCCAATCTAGTTCATAGTCGACTGGAATTGTGAATCGATCTGCTTCGGCACCCTCTCCCAGTTTGGACTCACTCTCCTCTACCTCCCTTCCAAATCAAGTCTCTGAGGTGAATGCAATTCAATCTGCCCCTTCACAACCATTCAGAGGTAAGAAGAAGAAAAAGAATAAACCCAAGAAGAATAACACTAATGAACAACCCAAAACCCAAACTCCACCACCTACTACTGAAAAGAAACCATAGTGGAAGAAAAAATTCCCATGTATTATTTGTGGTGACGATCACTACACTTGATATTGTCCACATCGCGATGAAATGGAAAAAAATTTCAAGGGATATTCCCAACCTGCCATGCTTACACAGCCTTTTCCTCGGCAATAATCTATGGTTTCTCAAACCCCCTCTCTACGGGGCAGTTCTAGCCACCCTCCTAATGATGAATCCTTGATGAGTGCTCACATTTATATGTTTAGTGGCATTGATTTAACCACTCGTTGTACGACTTACGACATGCCAGTTAAGCCTGACAAAGAAAAGGTCTCTAAGGGTTCTTTACCGAATCCATATCCCACGACTGTTAGTTCTCTTTCTGTCAGTCCTTCATATGGGTAAATACAGATAGATAAGCATGATTTCAACTCTATACTACACCCTCCCAATAGCACCATCTGTAAATCTACTTTCAATCCTAGTTCACGAGCTTCCCAAAACTACAACATTGTTGAAGATTTGGCCCAAGCACTGTGTGCTATGTACGCACTAGAAGTTCTACAATACTACCCCAGTCAATGTAGAATGATCTTGGCTACCATTGGATCTTTTTATCCTAAGTCATCTAATAACATCATTTTAAACCTAGACAATTTTAAGTCACGACTTTCTAACCAACTCGCTTTTCAGATCAATGTTGTTCATAATCAACACATTCACTGCACTATATTGGATGAGGGAGTTTCTACTTGTGTCATGTCATTAGCCTACTGGAAAGGTTTAAAATCACCTACACTTAACCAATTCCCTATGATGCTACAAGCATTCGATGGGTGAGGTTTCCATCCTCATGGACTCTTGCAGTCCTTAGCCGTTCAGTTGGGCGATAAAACTATTTATGTTGATGTCAAGGTAGTCGATGCTCCTCTCGATTACAACTTGCTACTCAGAAGAAGTCAGTTTTATGATATGATTACCATATCTTATTTGGTGTTTCAATGTGTACAATTTCCTCAAGAAGGTAAATTTTTCACTATCAACTAGTTATATTATTGTACACCCGATGCTCGCACTCCCGCTACCAACAATATTCCTTTCTCGAGAGATCACAAGATCACGTATGAAAGAGTTGGTGTAGGCTTGTTAAAATACTCTAGCCTTATGGGTACCTTTCCTGCACCACTTCCTCCTACCACACATCATATTGCCACAATCAATATGATTTTGACTACGACTTATCATTCTTTGGAATCATCTAATCCTTGGATTGTACCTAGTCCTTTAAAGTTCAATGCACTAGGTGACACCATGCCACTTAGTCCAACTGAGGCTACATACATTGCTATTCAATATGCCTCTCCCTCCTCACATGACCAACATGTATTAGCACCCGACACTTAATCAATGCCATCTTGGTTGAATTCCTTGTCTTCTGCTTTTGACTACATTTCCCAAGATTTTCCTTTCGATGAATCTATTATGGAAATTCTTAGCATTGACAAAGTACATTGGGATGATAACCATCATTGATCCTCTTTTTTCCACCTCACGAAGAAATATAGGAAGATATACACTCTATCTCCCCCTCGATGTTGTCGACTTTCCACAATCTCCTATACTTACGCAGGATACTATTTCTGAGGGGAATTTAGGAAAAAATTATTTTAAGGTCGTTATTGATATTTAAATCAAGGAGGGTGTCATGGAAAATATCAATCTCGGTGCTAATTGTTCACCTGAGGAAGTGGTTTCTTATACCTCTTTATTCAAATAATTTTGCGATGTCTTTGCTTGGAGCTACGAGGAAATTCCATGGATCGACCCGTCGATTGTTGTGCATGAAATTAAAACTTACCCGGGTGTTAAACTTGTTCGACAGAAACTACGCCCGGTTCATCCTAAGAAAATCGTGGCCATTAAGGCAGAAGTTGAGAAACTATTGAAATCTGGCTTCATCTATCCTCTCCCCTTGACAAAATGGGTTTCTAACATTGTTTTGGTCACTAAGAAGCAAGAGACCATTCATGTTTGCGTTGATTGTAGGGATCTCAATATGGCTTGTTCGAAACACAATTACCCTACACCCTTTATTGACCAAATCATTGATAATTGCACTAGTAGCGTGATTTTATCTTTCATGGATGGATTATTAGGGTACAACCAGATTGAAATTCTACCCATTGATCAACACAAGACAACCTTCATCTTCCTATGGGGAACTTTCTCCTATTGAAAACTGCAATTTGGTCTCAAAAATGTTGGTGCTACATTCCAGCGAGTTATGTTATATGCTTTCCACAGTATCAAACATATTATGGAACCTTACCTCGACGATTTACCTGCCCACTCATCCAGTCGATCGGACCATATTGGTAATCTATGGGCTATTTTTCTTCGATGTCAGTTCTACCGTATTCGTTTGAACCCACACAAGTGCATCTTTGTTGTCGAATAAGGTCGACTCCTTGGTTTTGTTGTCTCCAAAGACGAGATTTGGGTGGATCCCTTAAATATTAAGGCTATCGTTGATTTACCTCCACCTAACAATTTAACACAACTCCAAAGTTTGCAGGGGAAAGCAAACTTTCTTCATCATTTCATTTGTAACTACGCTGAGATTACCAAAGGATTTATGCAATTGTTGCATAAAGACACTCCTTTCATCTAGGATGACATACTCAATGATCCTTTGATGCTCTAAAGCATGCATTAACCAATACACCTTTGTTACATCCTCTGAATTTTATGAAAGACTACATCATTTACTTAACAACCTCTACTTCCACTATCGCTATGGTGTTAGTTCAAGAAGACCCTAACAGTGATAAACATGTGATATACTATATGATCAAAAGTCTATCTGGTCCAGAGCTCCAATATTCACATGTTGAGAAGTTGGATCTCACAACTGTCATTGTTGTCTAGAGGTTTCTCCATTACATCTTGCTATGCACTACCATGGTTATCGCGAACTCTAACCCCATGTATCATATTCTGACCTGTCAAGTCCTGGGGGAAAAATATTCCAATTGGATCGTTATTCTTCAGGAGTTCGATCTCGAGTTTGCCAAGTCTAAAGCCAAAAAATCCTTGGTGTTTATGGAGCTTATCTGTGACTTCTACATGTTGATGAAGATATTGAGCCTAGATATTCTCTCCCCGATGAACCTATATTCCTCATTAGCATGTTTGATCCTTGGTATGGATACATCCTTCTTTATCTCCAGACCAAACGTTTTCAGCCTGATATCTCTCGTGAATAATGTCGTCGTATTCGTCACCATTCTCGATGCTACCTTATCATCAGTGAAACTTTGTATCATCATGGTATTGACAATATTCTATGACGTTGTTTAACTCATTAAGAGGATGAACGCGTTCTTAATGACTGTCACCTTGGAGCATGTGGCGGTCACCTTTCTAGGATGGCTACAGCTCAGAAAATTTTATGTGTCGAGTACTTTTGGCCCTCTATTTTAAAATATTGTATTGAGGCTGTCAAAAACTGCCCACCCTGCCAAGTTTTTCACAAAAAAGCATGCACCCACCCCGCTCTGTTGCATCCTATTATCTCCATCAGCCCCTTTTCCAAATAGGGCACTGATTTCATGCAATGTAAGCCTACCTCAACTGTGTGGCACAGTTATATCATCGTTGTCAGTGATTACTTCACAAAATGGGTTGAGGTTATGCCTACCTTTCTGAATGATGGTCATATTGTAGCTCTCTTCTTCTTCAACCACATCATCACTCGCTTTGGTGTTCCACAAGACATTGTCACTGATCACAATTCACACTTTCAAAACTAGATAATGAGTGAGTTACATGCCAAGTTGGGTTTTTTCCATGAGAACTCATCTCCTTACTATCCTCAAGCAAACGAACAAGTTGAAGCTATCAACAAAGTCCTTAAAACCATGATTCAAGGTATGGTAGGGGTAAACAAAACATCTTGGCACTTATAAATTTTCTCCTCTCTCTGTCTTACCACACCTCAGTGAAAACCGCTACTGGATTCACTCCTTTCCTATTAGTATATGGAATAGAAGTTGTTTTACCAATCTAGTGCAAAATTCCCTCATTGAAACTCAAAGTAGAACTCCTGCCTCACACTTTTGCTGAAGAAGAATGCTTCCTACATCTGAATAGGTTGGATGAAACATGTCATGATGTTTCTCTTGATAACGAGATATATCAAAAGCGAATAAAGAATCAATATGACAAATCTATCCACCCTCGTACTTTTGCAGAAGGAGACCTAGTCCTCGTTTATGACCAGGCTCATGATAAGTTAGCGACAAGCAAGTTAGAACCTCTGTGCCATGGTCCTTACATCATGAAACATGTATTACATAGAGGCGCCTATGAGTTAGTTGACTACGATGGAATCTCCCTGGGTGAGCCCCGAAACGAGCTTTACCTTAAGAAGTACTATACATAGAACATATAGCATGCATGCTTTGTACACTATTGTATTTTATTTTTGGTGTGTCTTTTTTCTCTTGAGTGTATGAGTCTTGTCTTATCCGCTTATACTTTGTCTTGTGATTGTGTGCGCAAATGACATCTTCCTTTGCTATCTGTTGAAACAGATCTTAAATTTTTATCCTTAAGGCCTAAATTTTTATTTTTTTTGTTTTTCGAGTTTCGGCTTTCTTAAAACAAGAGTTTCATCATTTCTAATTTCACGATACCTTTTTATTAATTGTTTTTTGGATAATGAACAGAAAAAGGTTTACAAAGAATATAAATTTTCCGATGCTTTTTTGAAAATTATTTAAAATGTGTTGAAAGGTTAAATTTACGATTTTTTAAATTAAACTTTAAAGAATTTTCGGAATTTGGGGTTTCCTGCAAACAAACTTTTAATGCAAATTGAATCACGAAACCCCGATCCCCGATTTCCCGAAATGTTGGAATCTTAATTTAAAAACGAATTAATTTAGTCTCTTCTAAGAAGGGTTAAGGGTTAAAATAATGATGTCCCGATTTCAGGATTCGCGGTTCTGTGAGAGTACGTCTCCTGTCATCATGTTTCCCGAAATCCCGATTTCCGAAACCCCGATCTATAAGTCACGTTAAATTAAACTATTTATGTTTTGGCCCTAATCGTGATTATTTAGTTAATTAAGATAAGTTAAGTCCTGTTTTAAAAAAAAAGAAACAAGCCATCGCAATTTCACGATTTCGGAGATCGGATTTCATTAATAACACACGTCTCCTATCATCATGTTTCCCGAAATCCCGATTTTTGAAATCCCGAAAAAAGTCTAATCTCAATGAATTAATGTGCTAAAATTATTTAAATCTTAATTAAAGCATCGCAATTTCGCGATTTCCCATTTTTGGAAATCATTTTTTCATCGATTACATACCTCTCGACATCAAGATTTCCGAAACCCCGAAAAATAAAGTTTTCAACTTTAAATTATGATTAACATTAATTAACCTTTTCTTAAAAACAATATTAATGGTAATCATTCTTAAGTGTTCATTCATGTTTCGCTTACCCATTAAGTAGGTTTCTCGTTTTCTTCAAAACCCGAAGGTACTTAAATTCGGACATTAAAAGCGTATCTCGGTAAAATATCTTTCGCATTAAGAGCTTTAAACTCATGACAGCTATGCAAATCTCGTCATTTTTTAAATATATTCAAAATAAGCATTTGAATGTCTGTGTTTTCATTCTAATCTGAGCTCATTCATCCATTTTCTATGATAGGTTTTCAATTAAACACAAAAGTCATGGCACCCAGAAAGGCACCGAAGAAAAATGAAGACGTACAGGAAGGAGATATTATCTTCGATACCACTCCACATGCTATCGATTCTATTAAATCTTGGACTCAAATCTCAGATTTGCTAGAATATGAATTAGAGAATGCTCATCCTGACTCTGAAAATCATTTCCGGGACATAGCTGAGTTTGAACTTCATAAGATTGTTGCGCGTCCGAGGCTTGTGGAATACACTGATCAGCTAGGCTTTGGATAAGGTGGATATCCCAACAAGGATCATTCTAAATGAGCAAGGAGCTATCGTCGGCTCATTTAGACCTGAGCACATTCAAGTAATGTATAAAATCTCGCTGAATCATAAAAATACTTTTAATGTTGAATTTTTAGTTGAGTTTCAGAGAAAGGAATGTATTGAGGCAGATCATACATATCCCGATATGATTAGAGGATGGGCGAGTTCTAAAGCAAATTTTAGGGCTGATGCTAATGGGATTTACGCTTCAACCTCCTTAAATGAATACATGGTTTATATATCCATTATGTTATGCAGACTTTTTGGGAGAAAAGATCCCTGTCATTTTCATGTAGACTAGGTGCCCTTTTTAGAGGAAGCTTCAGAAGGAAATGGTTTTATCTGGCATAAGATTTTGTTGGATAACCTAACACAAGAAATTTTAAACTACAAAGTAGCCAAGTCAAAGGGACAACCAACAGCTTTTTATATGTTTGCATACATAATGGATGCAATCTCTTTTATGACTCCCTTTAAATTAATGAATTGGAGTTGGAGTATTTCCTCTACATAACCCATTCATAAATACCACTCAGCCCTTTGGGAAGAAAATGCTAAAGGTGCATTTTACGAGGTTTGTCATTTTATTATTATTCCCATGCACAAAATGTTTTTTGTATGTGAACCCCCTCGCATTTGTGATACAATCGTAGAAAGTCTTAAAGCAGTTGTCGACTGGTTTATTGAGGAAACATTTTCTTACATTAGGGTTTATGGTTGTTCCATTCCCCCTCATGCACTCCCTAAATTCCTACCAGACAGACTAGTGTGCAGGGAAGTAGCCTATCAGATAGTCAAGGGCAGCATTGGATTGGAATTAAAATCACTTCAGAAGAAATCATGGCCATCTTTCCCTGTTCATATTGGGAAATTTTCTTTATCAAATTTAGGCCATTATAAGGTAGAGGCTGAGTCATTAGAAGAAGTGAAATTAGTAGATATTGAGAACAAAAAATATGACCCCTACCAAGTAATAAGTAGGCATTACATACATTGTAATCTAAAGGCATATGAACATGAAGTATCTATTTATGATGATATATTTAAAGATGTTAAGTCTTATGAAGAAGTGCTAAACAGAATCCAGGCCTTGCCACCTGACTCACAGACTGGATTCACATCTCTTCAAATCCATAGGCGAAGTTGCCTTCCTAAGAGTTTACAGGGTGAAATTTCGACCCCATCGCCAGGACAACAAGGATCTGCTCCAGGGTTTGAAACTAATATACAGGATAAAGAAAATAACAAAGGTAAGTTGAAAAATACCGAGATACCTTTCCAATATACAGAGGGATCTCAAACAAAAGAAATGGGAACGGAGAAGAGAAAATAGCTGGAAACAATTCCAGAAATCATGAAGAATGTTCCAAAAAAGATAGGAGGAACAACTTCAACAGAACTCGGTAGTCCTATCACCTCAACTCCATTGCAGTCAACTTTTGGAACCCCCCATGAAGGAGTTTTATATGTCAGTGATCTAGAGACGATTTCAAGAGATGAAATCCCCCCATCAGATTACTTTTTCAGTAAAAAGTGAAGAGCAGTCTTGAAGCAGGAAATTCATCCAAGAGGAGAAGGGACGATTGAAAAACATAGGGTTATTATAGATGGAAAGAAACTCAAGGATGGAGAATTTTCTACAAAATTAGCAGGCACAATGGGTTCTATAGCATCAAAAAACATGTATTCTGTTGGAAATTTAACAACTATGCTCGAACAGAAGGACCAAGCAATAATTCAGCTGCAAGACAAATTAAAAGAAAACGAAAGAAATATCAGTTGGGGAATACAGAAGGGTCTAGAACAAGCTAGACTAAAGGATATGCAAGAAAACCAGAAAAAGAATAAAGACTTGGAGGAGGCAAAACTCATAATACGGGTCACACAGGAAGAGGTTCGAAAGCTGGAAGAAGAAAACAAACATTTACAAGATAAAATTATTTCTATTACTAATCCGGTAATAGAACTTGAAAAATTCAGGACACAAGCATTGGAGATATATGTAATAATAGAGCAAGAACAGTAGAAAGTGTTCTTGAATATGGAAGTAGTCCAGAAATATTTTCACGAAACAAATAATTCTTTGGAGAATGTGTTCCAGAAGGAAAGGAAGGTGAAAGCAGCTAGAACAACTTTTCAGAAGGCAGTGGATTTCTCATCAAAGGAACAGGTTGGAAAGACTCAGAAATTATCTATTTATGAACAGGTTAAAGGGGACATAATAATAAAAGTGTGGGAAGAAAATCTGGCCAAATATAAATGAATAAAAAGAGAAGTCAACGAAGATTTCCAAGGAATTTTTGATCTATTAGAAAGAGCTTCATTGAATATCAGAACAGATGATTGTTCCGGATTATTAGGCGAAATCAATATTGCCAAGCACCAGCTAAAGGTTTAGAGAAGAGATGGAAGAAATGAAAGCAGAGATTTCAAAAATTAAATTGATCAATATTACAGAGATCAACAAATGGATGGTGATGTCAAATCTAAAGTTGAAAACTATTAAATTCACAGAAAAGATGATAGAAAACCGTTTGCCCGAATTGCAAAAAAGATTTTTCTTATTTGAAGCAAATGAGTTACCAGATGCTCCCAGGACTTTTGTGAAGTTTTTGGGGAAATGTGTTTAGTGTATTGAAGTGGAGAAAGGAATTTCATCAACACAAGCTTAAAATCTTTTAAAATCTTTTTATCATTTAAGATTAGAAAGAAATTGTAAACGGTTGACATTATTTTTATGTAACCGTAATATTAGAAAGTTGGTTAGTCACCAACGAGAAATTTTGATGAAAATGTATAAATATAGTTTCTAAAGACTGAGAAAGGGCTTCGGGATTTTTGAAGAGAGCCATTTTGTAATAACAGTTTTCAAATACATCAGAATATAGATCACAAACAAGATTCTGAATCCTGCAAATTTGTAGCTATGTGTTCTTCAACCCTGTTTATTATACTCTCTTGAATTTTTCTCTCAATGTTTTTTTTTCTAATGAATAATTAATTTGAAGTTATCTGCATCATTGATTTATAATTCAGATTGGTTTGGATGTCAAATTATTTACAATTTTCCTCTGAAATTGCTATTAGTAATTTTAAGATCTGTAAATCTTTTGTACCTTAATACTTAACTTTCGTTAGAAACCTCATTTTCTATTGAAATATGAGATTCTTTCTAGATTAAAGCCTCATATTTTTCTGTAGTGTTTATTTGTTATTTTACGATTCTCAAAAGTGTTACAAATCCAGGAAACGACCTTGAATGTATTTACATTACTGTTTTGAATTTCAAAATTGTTTTTCTTGTTCTCATCTCTGGAAAATTTGAAGTAACATTTGATTAAAACTCTTTTACAAATAAATAAAGTTTTATCCTCGATGACTGTTCCAAGTAGCAAACAACCCAACATTGAACCAGGCATTCAAGATCAAACCAGTATTGCCTTGAATTTATTTAATACCATTTTACAAACAACAACTAACTAGGTTGAGTTAGAACATTCATGGGCTGCTATTGAGAGAGGCATTAGCATCCAAGAACAACAGGAAGCAAGACAGAGACAATTGACAAACTGATTATGTTTTAATCTTCCTTTTAAATTCTTATTCTCAAATTATTCCTTTAATATTTATGGATGCCTTGACGGTATAATTTATAGCCTTAAAGTATAAACTCAGGAAAAATATCTTTTTGGCGCCGCTGTCGGGGAACGAAGAAACGAATATTTTCCCTGGGAAGAACGACATTGACATTTTCTGTTTTTGATAGTGAACAAGGATAGAAAACCTTCTAAGGCTAAATATTTTTCACTTGGCGGCTCCACAATAACTAAATTGGCTATTAGCCGCAAGAACAACAGAAAAAACCTGGATAGCAAGCAAACCTCGCCAGTCTTTGATTCGGAAAATATTTTAAAATCACGAAAATCACTTAAACAAGTATTTTTATCCACATATACTATAGGTTAGCCTGACTTTATGCAATCAAACTCATCAGAAACTCTTGAAAGATCACTTTCACTTCCCCCCTCATTCGATATTTTCTCATTTCCTGAAGTTTCTTCTCCATATTTTCGATAAACTTCTCCTCACACTTTCCGAACTTCAGTCTCAAATCTAACCATGGCTACACAAGGAGGTGCTGGAGCTGGAGGTGGTGCCCCTGGAGGTGGTCAAGTACGGCTTCTTGGGATTTTCGCTAAAGTAGATGTTAGATATGCTCCCCTTGTTCTTCCCATTCCTCTTCATGATCTCCCCGAGAATTATATGAAAATCCTTCTGAAATTTATAGGGGAAGGTGATCTGACTGCCCAAGAGCATATAAACTTTTTTGATCAATTTGCTGACATACTCAGAATAGAACATGAAGATGTTTATTCTAGACTCCTCGTTCAAACTTTCGAGGGACAGGTGAGGACCTGGTTCCGATCCTTAGCAGCTGGATCTTTAAGATCCTATGAAGAACTTGAAAGTGCATTTATTAGACAATGGGGAGAGAGGAAGGATCACCTCTACTACTTAACTGAATTTGGAGCCCTTAGAAAGAAAAAATCTGAGTCAGTTCTAGAATTCACACAAAGGTTCAATAAGTTGTATAATAAAATTCTAGTTGAGGTTAAACCTTCACAACCTGCAGCAAAAGTGACTTTTGCTGGCGCTTTTGATCCTGACGTCGCCTTATTATTAAGAGAAAGGAGATCAATAGATCTCACGAAAATGAAAGATTATGCACTTGAGATTGAATCAAACATGATGGCATCAGGGAAACTAAAAGCAAAGACTCAAAATGGAAACAAAGAAAATAAGAAATTTAAAGAGCAAGGTGGATCTTCAGGATCAGGAAAATCCTCGGTAGATAAAATAGAAGAGATGGCTAGGGTCATTCGAGAACTTTCAAACAAGATCTAGAAAATGGAACTAGAGAAATTGAAAAGAGATAACTTCCCTAGAAAATATTTTCAAAGAAATCCTGAACCTCAGGGACCATAGAAAATAATTAAAAATGAAGATCAAAAAATTCCAACACCTTTTAAAACTGAAAACTATATTGGAGAGGAAGATTTAGGATATTTTGAAGAAATCGATGAAGATATTAGTAACCTTGGCGATGATAATAAATCATTTTATTTATCAAGACAAGATTATGAAGCATCTTTAAGTAAAGAAAGTACATCGGAAGAACATGTTAGCAATAATATGACTGATGATTTCACATATCAAGATATTGCAGATGATATTATTGTTGAACTACAGGGAAAATATAATTTGAGACCAAGAAATAAAAATCTCCCAAATGTTTCGACAACAAAGAGTTTACCAAGAAGCGAAACCGATGAGGTAACTCCAAAAGTTGCAGATAAACAGTATGTGAAAAGAAACACAACTGATACGCAACCTGTATAATCAGAACCAGTAGGAACACTCCCTATGAAGACACAAGCTCCTATAAATGAATACAAGCTCACATCTCAACGAAAAACTGAAAAGAAAGGTATGGAAGCCCCGAACATAGAAAATGACAAGGCTCTAGAAAACTTCAATTTGAAAAACGAAATAAATAAAATCAAAATTCCTATTCCCCTTGTTGAGTTAGCTAAAAATCCTGTATACAGAAAACAAATCACAAAAATGATTAATTTTTCCGAAGATGAAAGCTAGGCCGATGTCATCAACTTAGAGGATAATAAACCTAACAAAGTCTTCGGTCCACACTTCGAAGGTGCAAGAGACACCGTGGCTCCTTTTTATATTACGTTAACCCTGTTTGACCACCTTCTCCATAACTGTATGTT
>JASDQU011312103.1:5464-18354 GCA_032191745.1 Picea mariana
AACCCATAGGGAGGGAAAAAAAATAGAGCCACAAGAAAAAGGAATATGTCCCAAGTAACAAACAAGTTGTCTATTATTGAACACACACCTACCATAGAAATTTAGGAGGACATACCTTCTATCCCAACAAAGGATTTGGGAGAATCCCATGGGGAACTTATGCTAAGAAGAATAAGCCTAGCATAAAGGAACCCATAGTCCAATTAGAAGAAGCTAGGGAAAAATTTCTAAGGTGGAAGATAGTGGCAGAAGACAAAAGAAAGTTAGAAATTACAACTATGGTAAACTCCAACCACAGGTGGGAAGCATATTGTGGACTTATAGGAAAATTTCTAAATCTTTAAAATGTAACATTTGGAGGATAGGAAACAACTAGAGAATGAGAACGAGAATTTAAAAACAACATTGGAAAAACAAAGAAGGGAGGTTGAAGATAAAGTGGAGAAAATTGAGGAACTAGAATAAATTTACCAGAAGACCATTGAATTGGCAAAGGACATGCTCTCTTGAAGGCCTCCTGCAAGAACATACACCTTTTTTTTCAAAGAGAAAAGGCTCAAGAATCAATTGGGACAAATTTCCAAGAGCCTCCCTGACACAGACCTCAACTCGCAAGTCGAAATCCGCTCATAGGATCATTCCAAATTCTCCTTTGAGATGAAGCGGTTCCTTTATTTCTCGCTGGAATGTCCAACGAATCCATAGGTCCTTCGTAAAACTTGCCTATGTATATTTACTCCAGGTTGAGCCTTATGCTTCTATAAGACCATGATCTGGTCCTTACACAGACGTCTCTCACAACTCGGAAGTTCGTGAGTCGAAACCTCTCAACTTCTCTTTTTCCAACCTTCGATGCCCGAGATCACAATATGGGTGTAGCTCCCTCTTTGTCAGTGCCTACCACGCGTGACCGTTGGCTAGGGCTAAACACTAGCACTTCTCGCAACTTCGTGACCTCGTGAGATGGAGTATCAAACCTTGGCACTCTCCCTTTGCGAAACCTCGAGACGCGATAGTTGACTTCTCTTTGAATACCTCTCGCAACTTGCAATCTCGCGAGTTGGAGTGTAGATTCTTCGTGCTCTTCCTTTGCGAAATCCTAAGATGCGATAGGGAAACTATGGGTTGACCCCTCGATGCATGAGTACATGCCACCTATCACCCTTGTGGTCTCCACCTGACGGATGTACCATGCATCCGCACGAGCTCTCGGCTCTCACCACTTCGCAACTCCGACAGTTGAAACTGACTCCTCTCAAACCCTGATTTCCCGAAGTGCCGAAATCCTGAAACTTTACACCAATTCTTATCGCAACTCACGATTTTGAGACTTTCGTTCCTCTGTACTCAACTTCTTTTCATCCAGAACTCTGAAGTACCGAAATGATCTGACGGCTCAGACTATTCACGATCAACGGTCCACGTTGATTCCTACCTCCTGAAGGGTGGATTCATCTAGCACTTAATATTTTCGTAGCTTCACCAAATCCTACAGTCCTCTCTACTTCATGAATCCTCCACAGAGAAATTCGACCGCTCGTTTCTCCTTGACATATTCCGCGAAATGAACAAATGTTCCTTCGCTTCTAAACTTTACTTCTGCTGGATGACTTCGACCCTCGTCTCCTTTTGAAGTAGTTGGTCTCCGTCTTCCCTTGAAGTGTTCAAAGGTGTTATCCCTCCTGAGATTCCACTTACAAACTCAACCTCCAAAAGGTTTCTGCACGCACTCCTTGCGGTACTTCTTCAAATACCTCTAAGTATTTGATTTCTCGACTCTGTGCACCTCCTGCAACAGCAGTCCTCAAATCGTTCCCTTAGTTGATAAGTTCTAACTTTCAACCAATCTGCGCACACCTTACACGGTTTATGCACTTCACTTGCACTTATGTTGAAATAAGAACAACAGTATCCCTCCTGAGCTTCTAGAGATGAACTCTGAACCTTCGTCAACGTACTCCTTGCGGACGTTTCACTGCACTCCTTGTAGGAACTCTCCCTCGGGATGAGAAACAATTGAAATTCATTCTATTTCTCTCTCAGACTTCAAACAGTCAACATGAAATCATACATACACACACAGTATTAGAACAAATGAATAATAGAGAGAATAAACAACTGTAAGCATACCATTCACCATGTATAAACAGAAAACATTATAACACCATGAAATCTGATTCAAAGCTTCATATATTAATTCAAAACTCCTGTACATGGGTTCTTCTCTCAACTCCCTGCTACAACTCTCTGCTCATGTTCTAATGATACAATGCTCTCTTTTTTTGTGTGTGTGTGATACAAGAATGAGGGTGTCTATATATGTTTTCCCTCCTGCTCTTCTAAGCTATATAATCTATCATTCAAACCTACCTACTTTCATTAACTATGCATAAATGCCTTAATACAAAAGACGGATGGGAAAATTTCCCCAAGTCCATTTACAATCTCCAAAGTATAAATGTGAGTACGTTCCTCTTTATTATTACACTTATGCCTTTGTTTCAAAATTCAAAATGGATCTTTATGAAAATGTGCTCTTTTCTTCCTCTGTGCATCCAACTGCTCCTTGGGCTTGGTCGTGTGTTTTTGGCTTTGCACGATGCTCCTGCATCATACTCCCTCGCTTGAAAATTTTCATGAACTCCTATTCATGAGTTCTTGCATGATCTGTCCATGCTTCTGAATTTCTGCTTTAGCTTCCCAACTGCCATCTTCAACTGGATGTCCCTTCCATTTGATCAAGTATTCAAAATACTCTTTCTTCCTGGTCTTCTTTCTAACTCTCTTGTCAACTATGCTCTCCATCTATGGCTTTTCATCTATAGGCATTTGTTTTGTCCATTGGAACTCTTTCTATTCACCTTCTGCTCCTGCTTCTTCAGCTTTGTAAGGATACAAATCTGCAATATTGAACATCGGTGAAATTTCGATCCTATCAGGTAGTTCAATCTCATATGTTTTTGCCCCAAATTTCTTCATGACCCTACATGATCCAATCTTTTTCATCTTTAGTTTGTTATATGTTCCCCTTGGGAACCTTTCCTTCCTTAGGTGTGCAAGAACTAGATCACCAACTTCAAATTGAAGTTATCGTCTGTGTTGACCTGCTCTGCGCTTGTATTCCTGGTTTGAATTCTGCAATCGCTCCTTGATATGGCTGTGAAGCTCCTTCATTGCTTCTGCAAAGTCTTCTGCACTAGCACTTCTGAATTCAGCTTGTTCCACATCCTTCAATTCAGAAACTCCCCTTGGTTGCATTCCATATACAATTTGGAATGGGCTCTTTCCTGTGCTTCTGTTGAGCGAGTCGTTATAAGCAAATTCCACCTGTGGCAAAATGTGGTCCCACTAACTGTGGTGTTCAGTCACTAGGCTCCTCAGCAAATATCCCAAGCTTCGGTTGATAACTTATGTCTGTCCATCTGTTTGAGGATGATACGATGAGCTAAATGACAAACTTGTCCCCAGCTTCTTCCATAAAGTCCTCCAGAAATGTCCCACGAATTTGGTATCCTGATCTGAAACTATACTTCTTGGCAAGTCGTGAAGTCTGGCGACTTCTTTGAAAAACAAGTTCGCAATATGAGTTGCGTCGCTGGTTTTCTGGCATGGTGACGCAGGGGCGTGCCACCCAGGCACGTCCACTCTCACAGGACCTTCTTCTTCTCAACCTGAAGAACTCGAAGGTTCTTCTATTTCCCTATCAGGAAATCTGCACCCACAGCAATCTTCCCCCGAGGTCTCCCCTTTACCACCGAAAGATCAGCTAAATCTCGCTGTTTCGCGAGTTCGTGACTCAAGCTCCCAACTTTTCCTTTCAAATCTCGCGATACGGGTATAGCTCATTCCACATGCAACCGTGGGCTAGGCTTAAATGTTAGCACCTCTCACAACCTCGCCACCTCGCCACCTCGCCACCTCACAGGTTGAACCGTCGGGCTTTCACCCTCCTATTCCGTGAATTCCCGAGACAGAGTATTGACTCCTATCTCTAAGAAACGTGTGTCCACCCGTCGGTCGTGCGGTTCCACCTTATGCTCTGCCACGCATCCACACGAACCTCGGCTCCTCGGCACTTCGCAACTTGTGAATCCTAATGCCAATATTTCAGGACTTCTCGCGGCGAGATCCCGAGGGCTTCGTGCCACCTGTATTCCACTCGCTGACTCTGTTGTGGCCCACACTATCCTCCAGCTGTCGAGATATCACTTTCTTGCAACCTTGTGATTCTTGTGGCCAAATTCTCGAACCTTTTCTTGCGAGGTTCTGATACACGATTCCACGTGTGGATCCAACGGTCCTCCTGTGATCTGGATCCAATGGCTATCCTTCTCTCGCTACTCATGACCTCGTGACTTGGAGTACCCAATGTTTGGGCCCTCACCCTGCAAACTTCTAAGTTCACGAGATCTCTCGATCTCTCGCCACTTGTCCTCCTCATATGGATGGCTACTATTCTCTCGCTCCTTCACCGCTTCGCGTCCTCGTGTCTCGCGACTCTGAATACCCAATACTAGGGCTTTTACCCTGTGAACTTCCAAGTTCGCGAGATCTCTCGATCTCTCACCACCTGTCCTCCTCAGATGGACAGCTACAATCCTCTCACTCCTTCACCGCTTCGCGTCCTCGCATCTCGCAACTCTAAATACCCAATACTTGGGATTTTACCCTGCGAGCTCCCAAGTTCGCGAGATCTCTTGATATCTGCCACCTGTCCTCCTCAGAATGGACGGCTACAAATCTCTTGCCACTTCGCTACTCACGAAGCTAAGGACTTCCCTTTCGGTCCTCCAATGTTCGAGTCTGCGAGATGAGAGAATCTCTGTACACGCGTCCTCCTCGATGAATGGCTCTGATCTTGTCGGGATATCGCGTCTCGCGATATCGCTGTTCTTTCTACCCAACTTTTTCAACTCACGAGTCCCCGATACCCGATACCACGTGTAGATCCTACGGCTCCGGTGACTCGGAATCAATGGCCCTGCCCCTCCTGAGATTCAAAATCTTTGGACCTTCTTTCCGTAACCTCCTTGCACCTCTGCAAGATCTATCGATCCTCGGAACTTCATGAAATCTCTTCAGAATATTTCGACCGTCCGTTCTTCCTTGGTTAATCCACGAAATGAAAAGGAGTATCTCTCCACGAGATTCCTTCGCCTTTTCGCCAACCTGTGACGCTTCTTCCGGACTTCAAGTCACACTTATCTACGCTGATCTTCAGCAACTCAGAGGCCTATCCTTCCTGAGCTTTTCTAAATTACTTCAACCTCAACGAGGTTCTTTACACGCACTCCTTGCGGTAAGCCTGCGAACACTTCAACTGTTCGAGTTTCCTTGACTCTGCATATACCCATAGTAGCAGTCCTTCAATACTTCACTCGGTGTCATGACTGAGACTTTCTCCCTTAGCCTACACACTCCTTGCATGGCTTGTATAACCCAATCTCACTCCTGGTGGTATGAGAACAAGAGTTAACTCTTTGAGCCTTCTGTCAACGCACTCCTTGCGGACGACTTCAACTGCACTCCTTGCAAGAATCTTTGCTCAAGTAGAGAAACAATTGAAACTCAATCCACTTCCTCTCAGATTTCAATCTTAACACATGAAATCATACACACAGCATAATAACAAATGCATAACAGGAATTAATATTCATAAGCAGAGCATTCAACACATACACAGAGAATAACACAACAACCATGAATCTGAATCAACTTCTTCTATTAATTCAAGATATGTACATGGGTGTTTTCTACAACTCTCCGCTATTCTCCTATGCTCTAGAGTCTTCTAACTCTTCCTGAACTATTACTCTTGTTCCTCTTCTCTATTACAATGATACAAATGAGGGTGTCTATATCCGGTTTTCCCTCCTGGACTCTAAAACTGTCTAATCTAAGAATTCAATTCTATCTACCTGCATCTACTACTATAAATGCCTCTGTCTATCTCAGACGAGAGAATATGGCTCGAGGTCTAATTACATTTTTACCAAGGTGCCTAAATTAAATGATCTCATTTATGTTTAGCGCATCAACTTCAAGGGGAAAATTTAAAAATTCAAAAACTTGCACTGGACGTCTTCCAGCTGTTTTCTTCTTCCACGTTGGTTTTGCTTGTCGTGAGGGATGCTCCTGCATCACATGGTATAAAATGTGCCATCTTTGAAAATATGTCGACTACCACAAATATTGAATCACACCCACTTTGTGTCCTTGGCAGTCCCAATATGAAATCCATGCTTACTGCATCCCACAACCTTTCTGGTATGGGTAATGGCTGGTATAACCCTGTGTTCTTCCTTTTTCCTTTTTTGTGCTGATAAATCCTACATCTGTCCACAAATTTCTTAACATCTGTCCTCATTCCTAGCCAAAAATATGAGCCATTCAGTTTTGAGAACGTCTTATCATTACTGAAGTGTCCGACCAATCCTCCACTATGTTTTTCTTTCAGCAGATTCTCCCTCATGGAGCATTTTGGAATACATAATTGATTTCCCCTGAATAATAATCCATCCTGGATCATATATTCGGTCCACTGGTTTCTGTCCTTGAGAATTGGATTCTCATATGCCTCATATACCTCTTTAAAGTCTGGATCATCTCTATACATTTCTTTGAGGTTATCAAAACCCAAAGTTTTGACTCGAAATTCCTACATCAGCAAACATTTTATGCTCAAAGCATCAGCAACTTTGTTAGTTGTTCCAGAAATATGCTTAGTTACAAAAGTAAAATTCCGCATGTATTCAACCTATTTAGCATGCTTTTGGTTCAACTTGTCCTGTTGAGTCACGAATTGCAAAGCATGATTATCATTGTACAAAACAAACTCATTAGGAACCAAATAATGCCTCCATTTCTTCAGCGCTTGTATGATTGCATAAAATTCCTTGTCATATGTTGAGTATTTGACCTTTGCTTCATTCAGTTTCTCACTGAAGTATGCAATCGGTCTGTCATTTTGTCTCAAGACCACTCCTATTGCAAACCCATTCGCGTCACACTTGACCTGGAATGTCTTGCTAAAATCCAGCAAAACCAAAATTGGTTGCTCAATGATCTTCTTCTTCAACAAGTTGAAACTCTTCTCTGCTTCCTCTATCCAGTGAAAAGATTTATGTCTTTTCTTCACCGTATCCATCATCGGTGTGCTAATTCCACTGAAATTTCAGATGAATTTCCTATAAAAACTAGCTAAACCATGGAAGCTTCGAACTTCAAACACACTTTTCGGCGATGGCCAATTCTTAATCGCTTCTACCTTTTCCGGATCCATCTTCAACTCATTTGCAGAGATAACAAAACCCAAATAGTTATGTCATCATAAATGTCGATTTCTTCATATTTATCAGCAATTTCTCTTGCTGCAATCTCCTCATCACTGTAGCTAAATGCTTCAAGTGTTCTACTTCTGTTTTGTTGAAAATCAATATATCATCAAGATATACAATGACGAATTTTCCTATGAAATCCTTCAAGACTTCATTCATCAATCTCATGAAAGTACTGGGCACATTTGTTAAGCCAAATGGCATAACAAGCCATTCATACAGCCCCTCATTCGTCTTGAATGTTGTCTTCCATTCATCACCTTCTCTCATTCGGATTTGATGATATCCTCTTTTTAAATCAATCTTTGAAAAAAGCTTTGCTCCACTCAAGCAATCCATCAAATCATCCATCCTTGGTAATGGAAATTTGTATCTGATGGTAATCTTATTGACTTCCCTTGAGTCTGTACACATTCTCCAGCCTCCATCCTTCTTTGGGTTGAGCACTGTTGGAACAGCGCATGGAATCAAGCTCTCTCTAATCAATCCTTTGTCCATTAAATCCTGGACTTGTCTTTTGACTTCTTCATTTTCTTGCAGTGTTAACCTATATGTTGCTTTGTTTGGTAAACTGGCTCCAGGTATAAGATCAATGTGATGACTTATACATCTAATAGGTGGCAATGAACGAGGTAGATCGTCCACTACTATATTAGCGAACTCTTCCAGCAACTTTTGGATTTCCTCTGGTAAATTATCCACTCTTGTATTGGTTAAAACAATTATAGGCTTCTTGACCACAATAAATTGTGTGTCTTCCTTCTTCTTAACCTCATTAATAAGTTCCTTCCCACTCATGAGAAGTACAGTGTTGCTCACCTATGGTTTCACTTCTTTATCCTTAATCGGCAACAACATGTGAGTTCTCCCATTCTTCTCCAAGGTGTATGTGTTCTGTCTCCCATCATGAATCACATTTATGTCATATTTCCATGGTCTACCCAGCAATAGATGATGAACATTCATGGGAATGACATCACACAATATTTCATCCTTATATCCTCGTATTTTAAATTCAACTAAACATTGTTTAGTGACATTTACCTGATGTCCTTTTTGTAGCCACGAAACTCTGTATGGGCTCGGATGTATGACAGTCTCCAGCTCCAACTTTTCTACCATATCTGTAGAAACAAGATTATTTGTGCTACCGTTGTCCACAATGACCTTGCATACCCTATCTTTTGTTTTGCAAGCAGTCTGAAACAGACTGTTCCTTTGGACTGGGTTCTCTGCCTCTTTCTCTAGCTTCAAGAGAACTTTCCTCGTCATCAAGGATATTCCGCCCTCAGCATCTTCTGCCTCAAAATTCCATCCTTGAGCTTCGACAATGTGAGTCTCACCACCTTCTTTCTTTCTATCTAGACATTCATAATATTTGTGTTCGTTTTTCCCACAGACAAAACATTTCACTTTGCCTCCTCGGCCTCTTCCTCTTCCTCTAGCTCGAGGAAAAGCATTCTTATCAGCATACTACCCTCTCTGTAAGCTTCCTACTCTTTCATGCTGAGTTTTAGGTTTCTTCCCCTCTTCTTGAGGTCTCTGAGTTCTGTCTTGGGCAATTGTTTTGCCTCTAGCTTGACTTCTGCCTCGGCCACTTTGACCTTGATTTCGGCTCAACTTCTCTTTAGCTTTTAGAGCCATCTGATAAGCATCTTCTACAGTTCAAAGGGTTATCATGCTCATCTCATCTTGAATGTCATATCTCATACCATTCATGTATCTGGCAACCTTTTCATCATCACTTTCCCAATAACCTACCCTGATGTTGATCTTGTAGAATTCTTCAGTGTACTCTTTCACTGTCATCAACTTCTATCTCAAGTTTTGCATCCTTCGAAACAGAGTGATTTGATAATCCTTGGGTATGAATTTGGATTTCATCTTCGCAACCATTCTATCCCAACTTTTGATTTTTTGCTTGCCTTTGCAGCGTCTGTCAGCCTGCAGTTCATCCCACCATAATGTTGCATGCCCTTTAAGTCTAGTAACAGCATGTTTGACCTTCTTGTCTTCCTCGAAATCCTCATAGTCAAAATATTTATCCAGAGCTCTAATCCAGTCTAGAAGCTCTTCAACATCCAGGTTCCCCTCATAAATGGGAGTCTTCATTTTTTCCCTGGCACCTATCCTTGCAACAACCCTGAATAGGAGTTCATCCGCAGCATCTTCGACTGCGACTTCTTCTCCGTCGTGTCCAGCTTCATTTTCACTGTCAGCCTCACTGATGTCCCCAGTGTCGACTGTGCACCTCTGTGTTGTCTCCATGGCATCAAGCCTAGCACGTATTTCGCGCATTTCTTTTTCCACTGTTGGATCAGGCATTGGTCTGTCTCTTCTTCTCGGTAGCATGACTGAGAAATATTCCTCTTTTCTCCTCTCGCTTCCTCTGTCTGCAATATACAAACAGAATCAATCTTTGATACCACTTTTGACGTAGACCTCAACCCGCAGGACGAAATCCGCTCACAGGATCATTCCAAAAACTCCTTTGAGCTGAAGCGTCTCCTTTGTTTCTCACTGGAATGTTCAACGAATCCATAGGTCCTTCGTAAAACTCACCTATGTAGATTTACTCCAGGTTGAGCCTTATGCTTCTATAATACCATGATCTGGTCCTTACACAGATGTCTCTCGCGACTCGAAAGTTTGTGAGTCGAAACCTCTCAACTTCTCTTTTTCCAACCTCCGATGCCCGAGATCATGATATGGGTGTAGCTCCCTCTTTGTCAGCGCCTACCATGTGTGACCTTCGACTAGGGATAAACACTACCACTTCTCACAACTTCACGACCTCGTGAGTTGGAGTATCGAACCTTGGCACTCTCCCTTTACGAAACCTCGAGACGCGATAGTTGATTTCTCTTTGAATACCTCTCGCAACTCACAATCTCACGAGTTGGAGTGTAGAGTCTTTGTGCTCCTCCTTTGAAAAATCCTGAGATGCAATAGGGAAACTATGGGTTGACCCCTCGATGCATGAGTACATGCCACCTATCACCCTTGCGGTCCCCACCTGATGGATGTACCATGCATCCACATGAGCTCTCGACTCTCACCACTTCGCAACTCTGGCAGTTGAAACTGAATCCTCTCAAACCCCGATCTCCCGAAGTGCCAAAATCCCAAAAATTCACACCAATTCTTATCGTAGCTCACGATTTTGGGACTTTTGTTCCTCTGTACTCAAATTCTTGTCATCCAGAACCCCAAAATACCGAAATGATCTGACGGCTCAGACTGTTCACGATCAACGGTCCACGTTGATTCCTACCTCCTGAAGGGTGGTTCATCTAGCACTTAATCTTTTCACAGCTTCGCCAAATCCTACGGTCCTCGCTACTTCGTGAATCCTCCACAGAGAAATTCGACCGCTCGTTTCTCCTTGACAGCTTCCACGAAATGAACAAATGTTCCTTCACTTCTAAACTTTACTTCTGCTAGATGACTTTGACCCTCATCTCCTTTTGATGTAATTGGTCTACGTCTTCCTTTGAAGTGTTCAAAGGTGTTATCCCTCCTAAGATTCCATTTACAAACTCAACCTCCAAAAGGTTCCTACACGCACTCCTTGCGGCACTTCTTCAAATACCTCTAAGTATTTGATTTCTCGACTCTGTGCACCTCCTGCAATAGCAGTCCTCAAATCGTTCCCTTAGTTGCTAAGTTCTAACTTTCAACCAGACTGTGCACACCTTGCACGGCTTCTGTGCTTCACTTGCACTTCTGTTGAAATGAGAACAATGGTATCCCTCCTGAGCTTCCAGAGATGAACTCTGAACCTTCGTCAACGCACTCCTTGCAGGATCTCTCCCTCAGGATGAGAAACAATTGAAACTCATTCTCTTCCTCTCTCAGACTTCAAACATTCAATATGAAATCATACATACACACACAGTATTAGAAAAAATGCATAACAGAGAGAATAAACAACTGTAAGCATACCATTCACCATGTATAAATAGAAAACATTATAACACCATGAAATCTGATTCAAAGCTTCATATATTAATTTGAAACTCTCGTACATGGGTTCTTCTCTCAACTCCCTGCTACAACTCTCTACTCATGTTCTAATGATACAATTCTCTCTTTTGTTTTTCTTTTTTTTGATACAAAAATGAGGATGTCTATATCCATTTTCCCTCCTGCTCTTCTAAGCTGTCTAATCTATCATTCAAACCTACCTACTTTCATTAACTATGCATAAATGCCTTAATACAAAAGACAGATGGGAGAATTTCCCCAAGTCTGTTTACAATATCCAAAGTATAAATGCGAGTACGTTCCTCTTTATTATTACACTTATGCCTTTGTTTCAAAAATCAAAACGATTCTTTATGAAAATGTGCTCTTTTCTTCCTCTGCACATCCAACTGCTCCTTGGGCTTGGTTTCATGTTTTTGGCTTTGCACGATGCTCCTGCATCACTCCCTCATGAGTTGGACACTCAAAAAGAGTTCACATAGGCATATCAATGATGCAATGAAGAAGATAAAAATAATCTCTATGAGTTCTATCTCCACAATTTTGTGATGCCTCACCCTTGCAAATGGTCCCCTAATCCCTATTTGGGGCATATCCAAATCAGGGCATTTTTCTCTTAGGTAAAAAATGAGGAGAAAAGGGTTGTTGAGGCACAAAGATACAAGAATAAATAGTTGAATAACACCCTTTAGGTGATTTCTAAAACCACTGAGCCTGAAGAAATACTTAAAAACCATGCAAGGTTGAATTCTAACATAGATTTAGTGAGCATGCTTGAGGAGAAGTTGAAGGGGTCAATTACACATTGTGAAGTCATGGTGAAGAACTCAAAAGATAAATCGGTGAAGCTTTTCCAAATCAAGTGGGAGGAGATTCCACTTACCTTGAAAAATATGGAGCCTCACTTTCCATCTAATTTGAAATTTTCTTTATTCAAGTTCGACCTATACATTGATACCCTCAAGATAATGAATCTTAATTGGATATGACTTACATTCAAATATCCATTACTCCTCCTTCAATTAATTCCCTCCTGGTAGTCTATGATGGAGATGGATGAAGAGTAAGAGAAAAATATATGGGGTGACATAGAGATAAGGGTAGGATATCATATAAGGGATGGAGTTACCCAAATTGTAGCTTATGACTTCAGGTAGATAGCATACAAGGATCAACAATCAGAGTAGGAGGATTGAGAAAGGCAAGGATCAAATTTTGAGGGACTGTTTTGTTTCACATGGGCATGCAAAACCTCTAGCTAGGGGGTAATGATGGGCCTCTATATTGTATTTTATTTATCCCATTCTATATAAACATTTAATATTTTTTCCCTACAACTAGACCTTCATATGAAACATTTGTGTATTTTAATGATCATTGAGGTTATTGTGACATTTGTTTGTCATTCTATGATTAATTTGCTTAATTACTAAGTATGAACGCGATGAGAATTGACCTTGAACCCCAATTGATTATATGGTTTACAAAGAGTCTAGTCTATTATTTATTTATGTTTTCCTTTACTATTTGACTCTAAATTGGGCACCATTAGCACCGGATTTAGCA
>JASDQU011312105.1:9333-19624 GCA_032191745.1 Picea mariana
ATTCTACCAAGTGTAGGTAGTCTTCCCATTTAGATGGTTTCTCCCTCACATACATTCTTAGCATATCTTCTATCACTTGGTTCACCCTCTCTGTCTGCCCATTAGACTCAGGATGATAAGGAGTGTTGAAGTTCAGATTCGTTCTGAATCCTTTGAATAACCCCTTCCGAAATTTCGACGTAAATTTCGAGTCTCTATGAGACACAATTCTCTTGGGAATATTGTGCAATCTTGCTACTTCCTTCATATAGATATCAACAACATTAGCTTCCTTGTTTGTAATTTTCAATGGAATAAAATGGGCAGCTTTCGTAAGCTTATCCACCACCACCATGATGGAATCATGTTGCTTATTTGTTCTGGGTAATCCTTTGATGAAATGCATTGTCACCACTTCCCACTTCCACTTAGGAATGGGTAAAGGATGTAACAACCCTGTTGGGTGCCTATGTTCATCTTTGACCTTCTGGCACTCTATACATCTGGCGATGTATTCTGCAATTTCCTTCTTCATACCTAGCCAAAAGTAATGGCTCTTGAATGTTGCCATTGTTTTCTAATATCCAGGGTGCCCAACGTAAGGCACATTATGCATTTCTTTCAAGATCATAATTCTCAATTCTTGACAATTAGGTACATAGATTCTATTTTTGTACATGAGTGTTCCTTCAGCTTCCAATTTATAATCTTCCACTTTCTGTAGCATCTTACTTTGTTGTAGCTTTTCCACCAATTCCATGTATTGCAAATTTGTATTTGCACCTTCCTAAATTCTACCTTTAATATCAATTTGATACATGCTAATGGTCGTAGCATGTAGTTCATGCACTCTCCTGCTGAGTGCATCAACCACTTTGTTCTCCTTTCCTTTGATATGCTTGATATCAAAGTCATACTCACAAAGGAATTCCAACCATCTACTATGCCTAGCATTCAAGGTTGGATGATCAAACAAATACTTCAGACCGTTATGGTCTATCCTTAGTTCAAATCTCCTTCCCATGAGGTAGTGCCTCCATTTCTTGGAATGTGAGCATAAGTAATACAACCAAAGCATCTATTTTTCTTCTTTTTTTATGAGGAATGTGAGCATAAGTAATACAACCAAAGACTTTCAAATGAGAAAAACCAATTTTTCTTCCACTCCATGCCTCATATGGAGTCATATTTTGCACAATTATTGTTGGGCATCTATTAAGAAAATAAGTAGATGTAGCTACAACTTCAACCCAAAAAATGTTTGGAATACTTTTACCTTTCAACATGCTCCTAGCCATCTCAACAATTGTATGACATTCAGTCACACTATTCTGTTGGGGAGTATAGCCCACTGTCAATTGCCTATATATGCCATTATTTTTGCAATAATAATCAAAAGAATTAGAAGTAAGTTATCCCCCTCTATCTATGCGTAATTTTTTTTAAACATAACCACTTTATTTCTCAACAACTTCTTTAAATTGTTGAAAACTAATAAGGGAATCAAATTTATGTTTAATGAAATACTCCCATGTTCTTCTACTGGAATCATCCACAAAAATAATAAAATACTTATTTTTTTTTAGTGACAAGGTTTGCATGGGACCGCATATATGCATGTACTATCTCTAATAGTTTTTTTTGCCTCCAATATTTACCTACTATAAATGAGTCTCTATGATCCTTTCCCAAAATGCTTCACAAACTTGATCAAAAAAATCAATAAGAGGAAATCCTTTGACCATTTGTTTATTATGTAGAAACTTTAATCCTCTTACATTTAAATGCTCATACCTCATATGCCATATCCAAGAATCATCATCATAGCCAACTTTTAATGCTCTAATTGCTCCATAAGAAAAATTGAAAGAAAATATTTTGTTTTGCAACATGTTAATTTTGGCTCTAATCCGACTATGATTTTCACTCTTACAAGTGTTAAAGAACTCTATAATAGAGGTTTTTGCTCTACAAATAAATAGAGATACATAGAAAATGGGTATGCATGCATAATCAAGTCTTACAACAATATTCGATTTACATGTTACATAGATACAGGTACATACATTACATAGTCCATCCCATGGAGATACAGGTACAAGCTTAAAAATTTCAAGGATCAATACATCAAATCAATAAACATTACATCATAGACTTGCTACAAAAGTGTGACTCACAATAACATATGGTCATGTGTCTGTTTATTCAACATAATTCACACAAATTACCGTGTTTGTGCACAATCATTTCACTTATGTTGCTTCCTCACGACTACCATTATCACCAGCTTCCCTTGGATTAAACACTCTATTGTTATCTAGAACAACATATCTACTCTTCATGCTTACCATTCTAACTCAAAATTATGTTTTTCATCAAACTTTGGTTTCTCAGGCGAGAAAAATACAGCTCACTTCCATTTCAAAACAAAAAAAAAATTATGCTCCTCCATTCACTTATACAATTGCCAAACTCATACCAGCTAGGAACCAACCATACCTTTTGGGCCAAACAATGGTACCATGACTATAAACATTGAGAAACTAGTCATCTTGTGGACATACTTCCATCTACCGAGACACCTGGATATCATCCATGGCATTCACCAATTCACTAGGAAAATAGTATGGATATGGGACATATCTAAGTCAATATTACATCAATTTATCAAACAATTTACCATCAATACACAATTAGAGGTAACATRTAGTTAAAMTTTCCTTTCCAACTACCACACCCTTTACCGCGCAAACTMAAAAATGATTTTACATCACAAAATTTTGTCAAGCATRACRTCAAATCTTCAACAAGAGATAATATCATCTTAGTCCTYTACARYTGGTCACATTTTTGGAGTCTTCATCTGTGTATTTGATCTTTGGACCTTCAATGTCACAATCAATTCATTTTCTTGGATTCACTTGTGATTTGTTAAACCAGCTAATTCTAACAAAACCACTATATTCATATTGAGTTAGCTACTCTAAAAAAAAATGCTTCTAATTCCAATACTTTTATGAATGTCATTATTAAATTATATTTATTTGGAGTTTCTACACTTTAACCAGAAATTGTAAGGTTCATCCAAATCTAACAATGTATCACACATTGAGTTTACGAGGCTCCACATGTTTCTCTTCACGGTCATTCTAGATCAGCTGTACAACCTCGATCTCCGTAGGCTTCTTGACCTTCACACAACTATAATTAGTCTTCCTTTATGCTAGTGTGGGCTTCAACTAGCTCCCGTGGGCTTCAACTCGCTCGTCTAGCTTCTATCTAAATAAGGAATAATCACACCAGCAATGAACACAAAAGTCTCAACTTGTTGCCATGGAAGAGAGCCTTAATTTGTTTCGTTCCAAGAATATTTACATCTTGTGCCAGTTTTCTTTGTCAGAGTCATTATGGGCCTTCAACTTCGTGGCCGTGTCAACTGAACTCAATTCTCCACCATAGAAACACGCCCTAATTGTGAGTTACAATCTGAGTAACATGAGCTTGAACGACTCCAAACCTTCCCACCTTGGAATTTATCGCTCCTCCAGTCTCTCGATCTCTCCCATAATGGATTCACAAGTCACATAACCGGGGCTCTGGGATGCCTTCGACGACTAAAAAAACCTGCAATTGCTGGACTCTTACTGGAATACCCACACAATTTCGATTCTTGGGGCCCTTAGAATTTGTTCAATGCTAAGAAAGATTGAATTATCTTTAAATCAGTTGGCGAGAACTATTCCTCTGAAAATCAAACTGCTCATTCGTATCATTTTTCTTAATGTATTACAAAATCGTCTCAGCGGTGCCATATCACCTTCTCTTTTCAACTGGATAGAGCTTCGACAACTGTCTCTGACCTACAATGTGATATCCAGTCCGATTGCATCAGAAATAGAAACCATCTTGACGAAACTAGAGGTGTTGCTTCTGTTCGGGACCAATCTTCAAGGTCGAGTTATCTTTCTTCTATAGGAACACACAAATCTTCACCCAAGATGGCTTCAAACACGGACGAACAAACAAAGTCTCATATAATTCACACATACTCTACTCTCACTGTATAGGAATCTACTCCTACAATAGATTACACTCACAAGCTTCCATTTCTTTGGGCCCTCCCAAACAAAGTCTCATATAACGCACACATACCGTATAGGAATCTATCCCTACAGTGACAGTGGATTACACTCACAAGCTTCCATTTCTTTGGGCCCTCTCATGAGGGAGTCAAGCCTAGTCTTATTTTGATACCATGAAAGGAAACATGGAAGGGAGAGTAGACATTATTACACAAACGAAAATTGTGATGATGGCTCTATTAAACAATGAAATAGAGTACATATAAATGCATGAAGCTTTGTCTCAATATAGACAAACTAATCTACTTGGTTGAACAAATATCTCAATCTCACCAATTTAGGAAACTTCTAATTGAAGAGAGTCTCTCAAATCTAATTAGTTCCAACAACTTCCCAAAGACTAGGAACACACTCTAAGTAGAAATAAAATCTACCTAATTATGAAAAATAATCATAATAAGCACAAATATGATCACACCTAAGACAAGTAGGAGTTACATATTCCAACAAGATGTGCTTAATTACATCATGCATCACTTTAATCTTTCCTTTTTCACAACATATCATATCACTTTAAACTTTCCTTTGGCATATCACATCATGACATATCATATCAAAGTTTATTTTTGTGTGACATATCACACTTTCTCAAATTTTCCTTAATTATAACAAAGAGAAAATTTCTAAAAAAACTCATTTTCATCCTCCCTCCATCACATCCTTCGAATATTTCTTTTCTTGTGATTCATCAAATGGACCAAAATTCTCCACTTCCGTGACATAACGCAGACGATAAAGTTTTCTTCCTTTGCAATATATCACACAAAGTTTTGTTTTCATGTGACATATCACATATCCTCAAACTTACTACCTTTTCAACACATTTCACCACACCAAAGTTTTATTTCATGTGATACATAAAGGATAAACCATTCTTTTAAAGGGGTCACATAAAGACAAGTTTTAAAGGGGCACGCATAAGAAAAACATTATAAGGGATGTATAAGAACTTGAAGTTTTCCAAGATTAAAAGATATCACAAAAAAAAAACCAAAGAGAGGTACAACACAGGTGACTAAAAAGTTAATGGAGGCCATGACATATTGCATATCACATTTCAAATGCAGTTGGCCACAACATATCACATCGCTCCAAAATTTTCTTTATCACAATATATTGCATCGCGACAAAGTTTTTTTCCTTGCGACACATTGCACTTTCTCAAACTTTCCTTCATTGCAACAAAGGGAAAATTTCTAAAAGATCTCATTTGCATTATCCCTGCCATCATATCCTTCAAATATTTCTTTCCTTGCAAGTCATCACATGGACCAGAAGTTTCTACTTGCATGATATATCGTAGAAGAAGAATTCTTCTTTCCTTGTAATATATTCACACTTTTTTCTTCTTGTGACATATTGCATCTCCTCAAAATTTCTATCTCTGCAACACATCACAACAACAAATCGTATTTTCTCAAACTTGAATTCATCATAACAAAGGGAAAATTTCTAAAAGAATTCCTTTGCATAGTCCCTGCCATCACATCCTTTGAATCTTTCTTTTCTTGTGAGTCATCATATGGACCAAAAGTTTTCACTTATGTGACATATCGTAGAATTTGAAGTTTTCTTCCCTTGCGATATATCATGCAAAGATTTTCTTCGTGCAACATATCACATTTCCTCAAACTTTCTATCTCTATAACACATCACACTGCACCAAAGTTTTGTTCCATGCAATATATAAAAGACAGAACATTGATTGTAATAGAGAAGCATAAAAGTAAGTTTTAAAGTGGTATGCATAAGACAAACGTTAGGAGGGATGCATAAAAACAAAGTTTTCCAAAATTAAAAAATATCCCACTAAAACTTAAAAGAGGTGTGACACATGGTGTTGTATATCAAAACTCGAGAGGTGCGACACTAGGAACATAATCCACTTAAAGTCTTAAGAGGTGTAAAATGATGCACAAGACAAAATGGTACATGGAAAATTTAGCGTAGTCTAAACGTTCAACTTTTTGGCATTTTTATGGGTGTATTTTCCGATCAATTTTGCTTGAAATTAGATAAAAAATTGTTGGATTGAGTTTGTAAAATTCTAGTGCTCAACGTTTTTTTTGGGGAATCCATTTATACATTCAAAAATGCAATTTAAAGAACAGAAAATGGTGATTTCACCAAAATCTATTTCGTCGGATTCTGGTGAAAAAGTTTAAAAGGTCGAATGTTTAGACAACACCATAAAATTTAAAGAGTACATATTAGACAATGGTCATACGAATCCAACGCCTCTAATTTTGTGCAATTGGAAAATTCTCCAAATATTGAGATTTTCTGAGTTGAACTATCCTACCTAGTTCTTGAGGTATGATTCCACCAAGCTCTTTTGTTTTGATTTCTACATGCGAGAGTCTAGAACAACTTTCCAATGATACCCGAATTTGGAAACCTTTTCCATGACCATGAAGGAAGATGCATTGCTAGTGAAACCAAGAATACTTAGAAGTGCAGATGGATGGTCAAAAGGGCACAAATGGTGGACGAACATATCTGATGGCCACCAGAAAACTAAAAAGGAAGTAAATGACATCTACTTCTATAAAAGGAATTATGCATCACTGGAAACAAGAATATAATATAAACAACCAGAAATGCACATGGACAATGAAAAGGGCACCAGTGGTTGTCGAATAGATCTGATGTCCATGAGGAGACTACAAAGATGGTAAAGAACATAACACCTTACAACATAAATATGGAATCCAAAGGGATGACAAAGCATTTTTTTTTTTTTTTTTGGATAGAACACTATCCTCAAATTTTGCAAATTATTCAATATAAAGAAACAACTACCTTCAAGCTAGTCGTCAAATTTTGCAAATTATTCAATGTACAGAAATCACTACCCTCTAGCTAGCTAATTTGAAAACGTATCAATATCGAGTTTATTTGTTTCCAAATGATAACATAATTAATCAAATAAGTGATGCGCCCATTTGTTATGAACTTGTTTACAATCTTCGTGTGGCAATATCCCATACAAATTGCATGATGGTGTAGGAAGCTATTTTTTTCAAGTTTTAATTCTTAATTATCTTTCCTTGGATTCTCCTATACACTTGTTTATCATGATATCCTTGCTTCTTTAGAAAGGGTTGGATATTTTTCTCAAAAGGAGTGATGGATAATGCCACATTTTTGGAATTTTTTTTGTCTCGTCATATTTTGAAGATAGAAATATTATTTAAATCCTTCATCTATGGGTCCTTCCCATGGCTCCTCTTCCATTTGCTAAGTGAGATTACTTCTTAGTCTTTCTTATGTCAATCTCTAGATCTGTAAAGTATAATGCTCTCATAAATTTAGACAATTTAATCCAAGTACGCATATATTGGATTCAAAAATCTCCACGAACACCTAAATAGCCTACTTTAATACCAAAATAATAACCTACTTTAATATCAATATGATAGGTAAACTATCTAAACCAAGTAAACATATATTGGATTCAAAAATCTCCACAAACACCTAAATAACCTACTTTAATACCAAAATAATAACCTACTTTAATACCAATATGATATGTAAACTTCATTAGATATTCCAAAAAACTCACCAATATAGATATAAACTTAAATCCACTATAATAAACTTATACTCAAATAGCATTCATTTCATAATGATCTAATCCTAATACCTTTTCACTTTGATTTAATGATGATCTAAACCAAATACCTTACCTTTTCATTATTGTATGTTATCCAATACCATTACTTTTATGTTTTCTCTAGTTTAGATTAACCTTGCTTCTATTTCTATTTCATTTACTATCAAATTTGCTTAAAACATCAAAGTCTGTTTCAAGGTTGTTTTTGTCTTTTAAAAAAAATAATAACAATAATATAGTATATCAAATTTTCTAATTTCTATATAATAAATTAATAGTATATCAAATTTTCTGATTTCTATATAATAAATTAAATATTATTAAGGAAAAAAATCTCTTTGGCCCAAATATTATTGTCCTATAAACATGGAGAAAAATCTCCCTCACCACTGAACATTTCTATTTAATTCATTCTTTTCTTTTACAAAATTTTATTTGAAAGTTGATGTGCATAGTTTATTCTTTTCTTTTACAAAATTTTATTTGAAAGTTGATGTGCATAGTTTATTCTTTTCTTTTACAATTTTTTTTTGAAAGTTGATGTGATAGTTTTAATCATAATAGAATTTTATATTTTATGATAGAATTTTATATTCGATTTAAGTTTTGAATGAGATTAAGGGGAGGAATGTGAGATTAAGTAATCTCAAAGTGTGAGTTGGTTTGGACTAAGTTATGACTAAAGTAGTACGTGAAAAGGATATTTAGAGAACTGGCAAGTATAGCAGATGGTACCCATGTATCTCGGTATATGGATTTCTTTTTATATCGACATCAATGATCAGTGGTTTGTAGGTACAAAAGGAAGATGCAAAAGTTTGAGCATTAGTCAATGTTATGTAGGTACAAAGAAGAAGCAAAAAATGTTTGAGGATGAAACTCATAGTGGAGAAATCTCAAGTGAGTGCATTGTAAATCAATTCATGCAAAGTTCATGGTCAGCGAAAACCACTAGTAAGCAAAATTTGTGGTCAACTAGAAACCACTTGGTGTTGTTTAGGGGTGAGACGTAAAATCCCAAGGTGATTTATGATGAGGGGAAGCTAGTAAAGTAAAGTAGCCAATTGAAGGAAGCCCAACCATATGAAGATAGACACTGAAGATGATGACATGAATCAGATAAACACCAAGACAACATTTATTCGTTAAGGAGGAGACATTGCAGATCAAAGGAGCAACTTGCAAACATATTTACAATGGCTTTAGCACAAGACCAATTTGAATATTTGAGAGAAGCATTGAGCATTGTAAATATTGATGTAATTAGGAGTAGAAATTAGGGGGGAGTGTTGGAAGCATTAATTTCTACTCCACCTACCACTATAAACCTCCACCATCTTCAAGAGAGTTCCTCCACCGACAATTCACCGACACTCCAGCCACTTCATGAATTCTCTGGATCTTCGAGATCCTTCCAAGACCTCTATAAATAGAGGCAGATGTAAACATTTGTATATCAAGCTAAGATCAGTGCCTCTGACATTCTTCTGTGTTATTATTAATTTTTTTGTTCCTTTGTTTTTTCCCTCTTCAATCTAGTACCCGCCATTGCCACCACTACCACTCCCTGTAGCACCACCGCCATAGATGGAGCCAGAGCCACCTCCAGCACTTCCACCATGTCCAGCGCCATAGCCACTGCCAGCTCCTTCTCCCGCACCTCCCCCAGATCCATAGCCAACGCCAGAACCACCGACACTGAAGCCAGACCCACGACCAGATCCATACCCAAACCCAGAACCAACAAGAGCATCGTCGTCGACACCATATCCAGAGCCGCCACCAGACCCATACCCAGCTCCYGAACTTAMAACACCACCARCGCCATAACTAGAACCGCTACCTACGTCGAAACCAGCTCCGGAACCGCCCTCATCGTGTTCGGCGCCGCTACCTGCACCGATCTCGTAACCCCCAGCTGACCAACCAACTCCGGTCCTGAAACCGRCACCGCTGCCGGAGACAACTCCCTCACCTCTGACGCCTATCCCATGGCCTTCGCCAACCACGGAGCTCACACTGAAACCATAGCCAGCACCACTAGCCCCTGCACCGTAGCCAGACCCACCACCAACCCCATAACCTACGCCATTTTCAAGGCCCCCACCAGAACCCTGGCCTAGGCTTGGAGTGGGCTAACTCGGGAGCAATCTTCCTTCTCGAGATACTTTTTTGGCAGGCTTCCCTGTGGTGCAGTTATAAATTTTGGACCAATCCAGAACTCTGATTGATTTAATGAGCATCTGGGTTGGTTTAAAATGGGGCAAAACCCCTGGAGTAAGGTTCTGAAATGCATAAAACTTCCGGTGGTGTGGTTATAAATTTTGGACCAATCCAGAACTATGATAGATTTTCTGAGCATCTGGGTTGGTTTTAAATGGGGCAAAACACCTAGAATAAAGTTCTGAAATACATGAAAATTTGATCCATAAAAAACTCAAACTACTCCTGAAAATCTGACTGGATTCAGGCCCAGTTTTTTTTGAAAACAAATCTGCAACAACAGAAAAACGAATTGCAGAACAGAGGAAACAGAAAAACGAATTTGACAGGA
>JASDQU011312107.1:0-25027 GCA_032191745.1 Picea mariana
AGAAAGAGAGAGGGAAACAACATCAATTGGGTAACAACATCAAATGTATAACATCATCAACTAGGTAACAACATCAACTTGATAACATCATCAACTGGGCAACAACTTCTATTGGATGACATCATCAACTGGGCAACATCATCCACTCGATAACATCATCAACTGGGCAACACCATCAACTGGATAACATCATCAACTGGGCAACAACATCAGCTAGATAACATCATCAATTGGGTAACAAGAGGCATCAATATAATCCACTTGGTCATCTGGCATCACAATCACTAACTGGTTCTCCATGAATCCATATTAAAGAAGTTTTGTTCTCTTTATATTCACGCAGAAGATACTCTTTCTTTATTTCATCTTCACGCAAAAGATACTCTTTCTTATCTTCACACAGAAGATATCTTATCTTCACACAGAAGATGTCTTATCTTCACACAAAAGATGTCTTATCTTTACACATAATATATTCTATGAGTTTTACCATTCCTTTTATGTTCTCCCTTCTCTTGTAGTCATCTATCTCACCCATCCACTGGGGAGGACTACTACCATAGCTTCACTCCTAGTCATACCACATGAACTAGAGATGATAAGATGCTAGTCTGGGCAAGACTAGACTCCCTTTCCATGATCCACACAGGATCACGACACAAACCTCAAGAGTCAACTAACCATTCCACATGGTAAAGGTTTGTGTTCCAGGCTACTCAATCCTTGGCCAGAGGAGAGTTTCTGTCCGCCGCCCCTTGGAGAAACATCCACACTCCTCTCTACGAGGGTGGTCACACCCCTCTCTATGAGGGTATTCTAGCATGTCCATAGAGTATCCAAAACTCAACACTTGGACAGAGGCCAACGTTGGAAAATTTATCACTTCCCTTCTCTATGAAGGTCTACCTGTGGGATTGCTCATTCCTTCTCTATGAAGGTCTCTTCCTTAATATCTTGGGTGCCTTTTTGAGTTTGAGAATTTATTTCTTTCTGACTTCATAATGGATCAACCTGCTCCCTCTGCATCTATAAGAACAGTACTGGAGCAACTTGTAGTTACCTGCATCTCATCAACTATATCCGAGTATCCATCTTTCTCTTCATCTTGAACATTTATGTTCTGCATCTTTAGGAGCCTCCTTCTCCTATATAAATACCGAATACTGTCTGATCTTTACTGACTCTCACCATATCATAAGTCCTTCTGATGTTGTCTAACTTCTACAAGTCAAGGCATAATTTCTTTCTTCTGAGACCTACAAACTTACTTACAATATGATTTCTGAGATATGTCACTTAGACAATCAGTCAGTAACAATAAGCAGTAATCAAATAAAACTATATTGTGATTTCTATAAGAGTAGTACACATTTTTTCTTAAGCAAAACTTGTTCAACCATGTACACATCTGAAACCCTAATCATGAATAAGACTTATGAACTCTTTTTCACTCGAGCTATGAAATTACCAATTTTTCCCTTACTATCATAGCTAAACACATACCTTTGTCACTCACATGAATGATCATACATGAAATCAATATTTTATCTCTTTCTTTATCCTATTCTTTGATACTTCCTTCATAAATCTACATAGACACTGAAATAAAACAAGGTTAATTAACATTCTCACAAAAATCTAACTTGTAATGATAAAGTATTAAATTAAACAAGATACTAAAAATAAACATGAATACTTATCTTTTGTTTTTGTGTGGGGAGGCTCCACAGACTCCACCATTTTCTATCTTTCTTTAGATCAACTATCTTCAACTTAAAGTACATAATCCTCAATTTCTACTAAAGATTTCTTTGAGGGAGGAGATTCCTCTTCCTTTGCCACATGTGATTGGTGATTTCTTTTCCCTTTTCCTTGACGATAGTCATAAGAAAAGTGTCCCAACTTTTGACAGTCGTAGCATCTGATCTTTGAAATATCTTTCTTATTATATGGAACTCTTACGGAGTTAGCTTCTTTATTGTTCTTCCTGAAGGAACTTCTTCTGTTATTTTGAACTGTAAGAGCTTCCTCTTCGTCAACAATTAATCTCTTCAGTTGGTTTGCAAGTCTAGATTCTTCGTGTGTGTAATCTTCCCATAAATTATCAAACTTGGGTAACTTGCTTCTTGCACACACTCCTTGTACAAAAGGAATCCAAAATGTTGGAAACCCATTTAGGGTTATGGTTACAAGCTCTTTATCACTAATGACATATCCAATAGCTGCAAGCTGATCTCTAATTTGAGAAACTCTCATAAGATAGGATGAGACAAATTCTGAGTTTTCCATATTCATATTACGAAGTTGATTTCTTAAGGCAAGATTCTGGCTAATGTCTTTACTTTCATATAATCTGCTGAGTGCTTCATACATTTGCCTTGCTTTCTGTATTTCGGATATATGAGGGATCAAGTGATCCTTTACTGAATCTGACACAATTCTCTTTGCTTTCTTTTCATTCTTCTTATGATTGGTCTTTTGCTCTTCTTCCTCTGGTTCTAGTACACCCACTATAACATGTTCTAGGAGATCATTCTCGTCTAAAATCATCTGCAACCTATACTTCCAATATCTGAAGTTTCCAAATACTTCTAGCATGTCTTCTACCCTCATACTAGTAGCCATTTTTTCTTACAGTAGAAACCATAGCTCTCCGGGCTATAGAAATAATAGAAAAATCAAATTGCTTGGATTTGAAAACCGAATTCACCAAAAGATGCGCTAGACTGAGGCGAGTATGTTGGTATACTCATTTTTTGAAAATTCCAATTTCTGACCCTTGAAACTAGACCTGTGAAATTCTAGACTGCATCTTCTGGTTTTCTGGTACTTATGTTTTCCTGGTACTTTTGGTACTGGTGAAAACTAGGGTTTCACTTTCTGGGAGTTCTATCCACTAAAAAGGTGCGTTGAAGGTGTCAATGAGATCCTTAGGCTAGGGCACACTTTTCTAGATGATTTTTGGGCTGAAATTCCTCTTCAATAAAAAGCCCTAATTTTCTTGTACGACAAGAGTGACATTTTTCTTTTTCCTGTGAAAGATGCTCTCTTCAAATTAACTCTGAAATCATGTTAAGGTTTAAGCTATTATTAGGTTTCTTTTCAATTTACTAGATAACCATAACATAGATAGGATCACTGAGAGAAAGACAATCACAAGAGTACACAAGCATTTATCTTGGGAAACCCTCAAGGGGAAGAAAACCCAACAAAACTTCTTTAATATAGATTCAATAACCAAGTACCATAGCCAATCCAATGCCAAGACAATCAATCAAACACTAGAGAATATCCTCACCCAAGCAACACACCTCTCTCTCTTCTTCCGACAACTGGTAACTGCAGCTTCCTTCAATACTTGCGCACTAGATGAGTGAGTTGAGTGAGTGAACAAATGAGTGGTTGGATTCCTTTATTTATACAAACTAGCAAGCATTGAAAGGAGGTGTCTCTTCACTGGCAGGTCCGACTTATCTTTTTGGGTGGTTAGAACCACTTTAATTTGCCTGGGGGCCGAATTCTTAATTTGCATATTACAATTAGGGTTTGACCAATCCACAAATGGGGATTTGGTCAATTACAATGCCCGACATGATCAATCCACAAAAGGGGATTGATCTAATGAATAATAAATAGAATACTCTTTGCAGTTACAATATTTCAACACTCCCCCTTAACAAGAAGGGTATTCTAAAACATCATCAGGAGAAAGAGACATGGAAACAACATCAACTGGGTAAAAACATCAACTGGATAACATTATCAACTGGGTAACAACATTCACTAGATAACATCATCAAATGGGCAACAACATCAACTGGATGACATCATCAACTGGGCAACATCATCCACTGGATAACATCATCAACTGGGCAACAATATCAACTAGATAACGTCATCAACTAGGCAACAACATCAACTAGATAACATCATCAACTGGGAAACAACATCAACTGGATAACATCATCAACTGGGTAACAAGAGGCATCAATATAATCCACTTGGTCATTTGGGATCATGATCACTGACTGGTTCTCCATGAATCCATATTAAAGAAGTTTTGTTTTCTTTATATTCGCGTAGATGATACTCTTTCTTTATTTCATCTTCACGCAGAAGATACTCTTTCTTATCTTCACACATAAGATATCTTATATTCACACATAAGATGTCTTATCTTCACATAGAAGATATTCTATGAGTTTTACCATTCCTTTTATGTTCTCCCTTCTCTTGTAGTCATCTATCTCACGCATCCACTGGGGAGGAATAATACCATAGATTCACTCCTAGTCATCCCACATGAACTAGATAAGCTAATATGCTAGCCTGGGCAAGACTAGACTCCCTTTCCATGATCCACGCAGGATCACGACACAAATCTCAAGAGCCAACTAACCATTCCACATGGTCAAGGTTTGTGTTCTAGGCTACTTAATCCTTGGCCAGAGGAGAGTATTTTCCCACTGCCCCTTGGAGAAACATCCACACTCCTCTCTACGAGGGTGGTCACACCCCTCTCTACAAGGGTATTCTAGCATGTCCCTAGAATATCCAAAACTCAACACTTGGACAGAGGCCAACCTTGGAAAAATTCTCACTCCCCTTCTCTATGAAGGTCTCTTCACTTTTCCTTCTCTATGAAGGTCTACCTGTGGGATTACCCATTCCTTCTCTATGAAGGTCTCTTCCTTAATATCCTGTGTGCCTTTTTGAGTTTGAGCATTTCTTTCTTTCTGAATTCATACTGGATCAACCTGCTCCCTCTGCATCTATAAGAATGGTACTGGATCAACCTGCAGTTACCTGCATCTCATAAACTATATCCGTGTATCCATCTTTATTTTCATCTTGAACATTTCTATTCTACATCTTTAGGAGCCTCCTGCTCCTATATAAATACTGGATACTGTCTGGTCTTTACTAACTGTCACCATATATAAGTCCTTCTCATGCTGTCTAACTTTTGCAAGTCAAGGCATAATTTCTTTCTTCCAAGACCTGTAAACTTACTTACAATATGCTTTCTGAGATATGTCACTTATCCAATCAGTCAATAACAATAAGCAATAATCAAATAAAACTATATCGTGATTTCTATCAGAGTAGTACACGTCTTTTCTTAAGCAAAACTTGTTCAACCATGTACACATCTAAAACCCTAATCTTGAATAAGACTTATGAACTCTTTTTCACTCTAGCTATGAAATTGCCAAATTTTCCCTTACTATCATAGCTAAACACATACCTTTGTCACTCTCATGAGTGATCATACCTGAAATCAATATTTTATCTCTTTCTTTATCCTCTTCTTTGATACTTCCTTCATAAATCTGCATGGACACTGAAATAAAACGAGGTTAATTAGCATTCTCACAAAAATCTAACTTGTAATGATAAAGTATTAAAGTAAACAAGATACTAAAAATAAACATGAATACTTATCTTTTGTTTTTGTGTGGGGAGGCTCCACGGACTCCACCATTTGCTATCTTTCTTTAGATAAACTATCTTCAACTTAAAATACATAATCCTCAATTTCTACTAAAGCTTTCTTTGAGGGAGGAGATTCCTCTTCCTCTGCCACATGTGCTTGATGCTTTCTTTTCCCTTTTCCTTGAGGAAATTCATAAGAAAAGTGTCTCAACTTTTGACAGTTGTAGCATCTGATCTTTGAAATATCTTTCCTCTTATCTGGAACTCTTATGGAGTTAGCTTCTTGATTGTTCTTCTTGAAGGAACTTCTTCTGTTCTTTTGAACCGTAAGAGCTTCCTTTTTGTCAACAATTAATCTCTTCTGTTGGTCTGAAAGTCTATATTCTTCGTGTGTGCAATCTGCCCATAAATTATCAAAATTGGGTAACTTTCTTCTTGCACACACTCCTTGTACAAAAGGAATCCAAAATTTTGGAAACCCATTTAGGGTTGTGGTTACAAGCTCTTTATCACTAATGACATCTCCAATAGTTGATTTGAGAAACTCTCATAAGATAGGATGAGACAAATTATGAGTTTTCCATCTTCATATTATGAAGTTGATTTCTTTAGGCAAGATTTTGGCTAATGTATTTACTTTCATATAACATGCTAAGTTCTTCATACATTTGCCTTGTTGTCTGTAGTTCGGATATATGAGGGATCAAGGGATTATTTACTGAATCTGACACTATTCTCTTTGCTTTCTTTTCATTCTTTTTATGCTTGGTCTTTTTCTCTTCTTCCTCTGGTTATGGTACACCCAATGTAACATGTTCTAGGAGATGATTCTCGTCTAGAATCATCTGCAACCTATGCTTCCAAGATATGAAGTTTCCATATCCTTCCAGCCTGTCTTCTACCCTCATACTGGTAGCCATTTTTTCTTGTAGTAGAAACCCTAGCCCTTCGGGCTATAGAAATAATAGAAAAATCAATTTTCTTGGATCTGAAAACTGAACTCACCAAAAGATGCGCTGGACTGAGGCAAGTATGCTGGTATACTCAGTTTTTGAAAATTCCAATTTCTGACCCTTGAAATTGGACCTGCAAAATTCTGGACTGCAGCTTCTAGTTTTCTGGTACTTCTGGTTTTCTGGTACTGATGAAAACTAGGGTTTCACTTTTTGGGAGTTCTATCCATTGAAAATGTGTGCTGAAGGTGTCAATGAGTTCCTTAGGCTAGGGCACACTTTTCTAGATGATCTTTGGGCTGAAATTCCTCTTCAATAAAAATCCCTAATTTTCTTATACGACAACAGTGACGTTTTTCTTTTTCCTGTGAAAGATTCTCTCTTCAGCTTAACTCTAAAACCATGTGAAGGTTTAAGATATTGTTAGGTTTCTTTTCAATTTACTAGATAACCATAACATATATAGGATCATTGAGAGAAACACAATCACAATAGTACACGAGCATTTATCCTGGGAAACCCTCAAGGGGAAGAAAACCCAGCAAAACTTCTTTAATATAGATTGAATAACCAAGTACCATAGCCAATCCAATGCCAAAACAATAAATCAAACACTAGAGAATATCCTCTCCCAAGCAATGCACCTCTCTCTCTTCCTTCTTCTGGCAACTGGTAATTGTAGCTTCCTTCAATACTTGCACACTAGATGAGTGAGATGAGTGAGTAAACAAATGATTGGTTGGCTTCCTTTATTTATACAAAGTGGCAAGCGCTGAAAGGAGGTGTCTATTCACTGGCAAGGCCAACTTGTCTTTCTGGGTGGTTAGAACCACTTTAATTTTCCTCGAGCCGACTTCTTAATTTTCATATTACAATTACGGTTTGACCAATCCGAAAAAGGGGATTTGGTCAATTACAATGCCCGACATGATCAATCCACAAAAGGGCATTGATCTAATGAATAATAAATGAATAATAAATATAATACTCTTTGTAGTTACAATATTTCAACAATGGGTTTGGTGACCATATGTAGGGATGGGGAAGTGAAAAGTTGTGTAATAAAATTCACTTAACTGAGTCATATCTTTCTCATTTCCCTGCTCACATGTCTCTATAAACTCCCTTGGGGTATCCACTCTATAAGGAAGATGCTTGATTGATCTATTTATCTAAAATTTGTGCCATTACTCCTTCAAGAAGAGGGTGTATATATCAGGAAATGAAAGACACTTCCACAATAATCCTAGTAGAAGAGAAGAAGAATTTAATCAAGAACACAAATGACACAAGCAATCACACAATACATTGAGATTTGACCCTGGAAACCCTTAATCAAGAAAACCAACATTCCTTTGAGCGTTCTGCTCTCTTGTTGTCTTATTCAATCAGAATAAAAGGTTACATGTCTAACCTTGGTCCACACCTAAGACACAATCGACATCATACCCTCTTGCATGTGCAAGAACAATCCTGTAGCCATTCTAGCTTACATATGCAATACCAACAACCTACATCTAAAGATTACTCTAAAGACATTGATATATTCATTAGCCTTTACAACCTTACAACATGCCTCTTTATAGGATTTACAATAGACAAAAGCCTAAATAATTGGCGCCCAAAAATGGTTACAGATCCATGCATATCATTTTCTACAAATCCTGCAAATCCCAAGATTCTGTTACAGTCGACTCTAAGTCAGGTTACCAGTCGACTACTAGTCGGTCGTTCATTTGGTCTCTAGTCGGTTGTCTAACGCTTACACTTCGACCTCTTGTTGATTGAATTGTTGTCAATATCTTTGAATTCAAATTTTCCCGGTCGATTATCTCAACCTTTGAATTTCTTTCGATCCAACTTGACCTTAGATCGTCAGTCGATTCACCTCGACTAGACTTTCACTGCAAAGAATATAACAACCCAACATTCTCCCACTTGTTGTCTTCTTTGCTGAAACAAGAGATTCCTGAACTTTTGTTCACAGACCCTGTTGAGATTTGGGTACCTTGGAAAGTGCCCCCCTTGTGTTTGTGAGCCTCTAAACACAAGTGGGAAATAATTTGTACTATCTACCATGTACTTTATGTCTAATTTTACTTTGACTTAGGAGATTTAAGTCAAAAGTGAAATTTGGTCATTTTAGCCTAAAATGACTATTAATTCACTTTGTGGGTGAATTGAGGGACATAAAGAGAAACTACGGAAACTTGAGTAAAGTGGGTTTTAAGTTGAGATTCTTTTGGAGAGATCTCAACCGTTGATTATATATGGGATGAGATGATCTCATCCACCCATATTCTAGGTTTCCTTATGTTTCCTTAAGAGGGGCGCATATGGAAAGGAGAGGCTCATTCACTTGTATGTTCACCGAGAGAGTTTAGAGAAGGGAAACAAGATGGGAATGGAAGCATTGGGAGAGGAGAGCTTGGTCACCTCCTTCCATGGAGGGCTCATGAAGGCTTAGGGACCAACTTATTTGTGGTTGTTGTTCTTGCTTGGAGGAGGGTGCACTTGAGGAGGAGGGCGCACTTATAGTAGGGAGGTCTTGCAGTGGTCATATTGATTTGATGATTGTTTCAGTGGAGAGGCAACACACAAGATCACATTTTGGTGCAAGGGTTTCTCCATCAAAGCTTCAGGGAGAAAGGGTGCTTCATTTCAGTGGATAGAGCAAAAAAGGGAGAGGGTGCACTAAGCTTGGACGCATATCTTCTTGGATCCTTTGGCAAGGCTTGAGAGGAGATTGCTTTGAATACGGGTTCCATCATATTGTATTTGTTGTTGTATCTCATTCTTTAGACACCACTTATATATACTTCCATTCCAAACTAGTTTTCCTCGGGGGGGTTTTATCCAGGGTCATGTTGACCAAAATTACTTGTGTTCATTTCATGCATGCTTAGAATTGTAAATCCAAATTTTAAGCTATAAAGATATAGAGGTAGTGTTATTTGTTTTGAGTATATTGCATGTGCTAACATTGGGATAATAAAACACCTGCAAGGGCACCTCAAAAGGACACTTAAGCATCAAATCTGTGAGCAGAAAGTACTTGTCTGTTTGCTGTCCTAAAACAACAACAAAGGGAAGTCACAGAGATTGAAACTTATAGCCTCAAAGACAAACCTGTTTTGGCAGCCTCATAGGACCTCAAAAAATCTACATGGTATCAGAGCCAATGGTGGCTTAGACTTGCTGATTTTTGAGCATTAAGTGGACAGTTTTGTTGGACAGTTCAGGGCAGTTTTGGGACAACTTGTTAGCAGATTTTTGGACAACTTGTTGGCAGTGTTTGTGGATAGTTTGTGGGAAGATTTGTTGGAAAACCTGTAGGATTGTTTTGGACTTGTGTTTTCATCCTCTTTTCACACCTAGTGAGGTTGATTTCGACAACCTCTTATCACACTTGCATGGACAAGAGTGAGGTTGTATTTTACAACCTCTTTTCACACCTATTTGCTAGAAGTGAGGTTGTGGTGTTACTACCTATTTTCNAAGAAAAACAAGGAAAAAAAGACTATTTGTGATGCGGTGAGGGACCATATCATACCTCATTTTACTGGTAAAGACTTTGCATTCAAGATATGGGCATCCTTGTGCAATCTTTACCATATATCTAACTAGAACCGAAAGATGGTTCAGTTTCATAGGTTCAAGAGCATTCATATGCTCGAGTCTAATTCAGTTACATTATTCCTTGTCAGATTCACTCAGACTAGAGATGAGCTTGCATCCATCGGAGAGATAGTGGAATGAGACTTTATGGCGAGAACAACCTTAAGCAACATTTCCAAACCATGGGGCCCATTTTTTCGAGGCATTGTTTCCTGAGAGGTTATGTTGATCTAGATTTTATGATCAGAACAAAATGAATACATATTATTAAAAGATGTTTAACATAGAATAATAGAGATACAGTAAAAATGGTTTTCTATTCAATAAGGAAATAAGCTAAAATTGTAAAATGCAGTGGAAAACAAGCTTGCTGGAATTGTGGCGGCTTATCTCTGAGAAGAGATGTGACGACTGCGCTCATTCATAAGAATTTGATTACAATGAGGCTCTCAAGGCCATTTTACAATAAACTGGAATGTCAAAAACCCTAGACATCTAAAAACCTAACCCTAGGAGATGAAGCACCAAAAATCACGTGGGCCCCGTTTGGGTAAGTTAGTACATCAACTTCCCGAGGTTGTAACTTTTTCATACGATCTCTGGTTTAGGCACACGATATCCTGTTGGAAAGGTCTAATTGAGTAGAACGATTTTTGACTGGCCCAATTTGTTATCCCTAGTAGTTACCTGGGCCCCAAATACCCAAAAAATGTTGTTTAGGGCCTCAAAACGACCCAAGAAGTTTGGAACCCGAAAAACTGCCAAGGTGGAAAGCTAATTTTCGAGCCAATGGAATAGGTGGGTGGCCACATATATCCACCTGGATCAATCCTCCCTCCTTAGGAAAAAATGGTCTCCATTGTATTGAGTTCCCCCATCAGATGAGGAAATTTCTGCTGAATTTGGCCCCGGGTGAGCCACTTGTCTTGGTGCAGGAGCTGCCTTGCTTTGATGACTTGATAAAGTTGGATCCTTTGTTGTTGAGTGCCCTTGATTTGTGTGTCCACAATTTTATCACTGGATGCCTGCTACATGCAGTCAGGGTTTAGATCAGTTGGTGTCAACTGCTCTACTATCTCTGAGGTGTCCAATTATGGTGGGAAATATGGTCGAAGGAGAACCACGTTGAAGACTGGGTGTAGGCCAAGAAAAGGGGGAATGTTGAGCTCAAAATCATTGTCACCCACATCCTTGGTGATGGTGTATGACCCATAACGAAGTGGTCAAAGCTTCGGATGGGGCCCTATAAGGCGTTCTTTCTACAAGTGCAACCAAACTTTGTCGCCCACCTTAAAATTATGCGGCACCCGATGTTGATCATGGCGCTGCTTGTACTTGGCATTAGACTTCTATAGAATATATTGAACCTACTGGCGGATGTGCTGGATCCTCTCAATGAACTGAGTTTCTTTTTCAACTTCTGGTGGAGCAGGGGACGAGTCGGTCGAGGTGCTCGCCATGGGTAGTGCAACATCCATGGGGCCCAATGGCTGGAATCCCAACCCCACCTGAAAGGGGTTGTGGCCAATTGAGCTATGCAGAGATCGGTTGTAGCTATTTTGGACATAGGGAAGACTCTCATCCCATGTGTGGGTTTTTTTTTAATTGTACATGTGCAAGATATGTACGATCATCTGATTAACGACCTCAGTTTCGACATTTTTCTGGGGATGGAAGGCAGTGGATTTGGTGAGCTTGGTATCCAACAGTGACTAGAGGCTCAACAAAAATGAGATGAGGAACCGACTGTCACAGTCTGAGATAATAGTTTGTGGGATCCCAAAATGTACCCATACTCGTTCAAAGAAGAGCTTTGCAGTGGCTTCTGCTCTGATGTTCTTCTTGCAGGTAGTTAGAATCACCATCTTGGAAAAGCGATCAACAACCACAAAAACACAGTCATTTACCCTCTTGGTGGACGGGAGGCTTGACATGTATTCCATTGAGATGGATTCCCACATCCTGTCAAGAGCAAGCAGAGGGGTGTACATGCCTTGTTTCTTAGTGATCGGTTTGGAAATAACACAGGTGGTGCAAGAACTTATATACTTGCTGACATCCTGTCGAAGTTTTGGCCAGTAGAAATGTTTCTGTAGCACTTCCACTATCTTTTTGATGCCAAAGTGTCCTGGCACTCGATTGTAGTGAGCTTCCCAAATCATCTTCACGTGCTCGCTTGATAAAACCCCGAGATGGCCCATATGACACAACTATTGACATATTTTATAGGAAGAGTGTGCTTATCATTGATGGCAAGAACAATAGCGACAATGGAAAACAGGAAAAGCATAAGCTCAAGAGGAGGAGTGAACAGTAAGCAAATATCAAAGCTCGGAATAAAAACATAAGCTCAGGAGGAGGAGCGAATAGTATGCAGAGATCAAAGCTCGGAAGGAAAAGTGTAAGCTCACGGTGAGAAGCCTCAACAATCATCTGATCAAGAAATTGACGGTGTTGATCGTCTCATATAACGGACGTTGGTCATATGAGTGACCATGGGAGGATTGTGACCATTGGATCTATAAGCCAGATCAATGGTAGGCATGAATTATGGGGAGCGGAAGAATAATTAAACAACTCGCTAGTTCCAATCCCGCAATTGGTCTAGATCGTTAGATCTCGTAGACTTGGATATCGATGACTGTGGTTGATCCAACAAGCGATCATATTAAGTCGGATTGAGTTGTGACCATCGGATGCACAATTTCCAGATCAATGACAGGGATAGATTGCGGAGATCGGAAGGATAATTAAATATCGCGCTAGTTCCAATCCCGCAATTAGTCAGGACTGTCAGATATTATAGCCTCGAAGACCAATGATTGTGGTTGACTCACCAACGATGCACAACTTCAAATTGCGGAGTTTTGGTGAGGAGTTAAATCACTCGCAAGTTGTGGTTCTGCAACCATCCTTGATCGTTGATCTTCTTCAAGAATCTTCACAATCGCCGGATCACTTTAAGTGGAAGAATAGGATAAACAGGGCTAAAGTGTTGAGAATTTGATTATCCGAATACCCGTCAGCCGTCAGATCAAACCCGAATACCCATCAATCGTCAGATAATTTTAAAGTGGAAGGATAGTTTAAGCGAGGAAAAATTGTTGAGAGTTTGATTATCCGAATACCAGTCAGTCGTCGGATCAAACCCGAATTCCCGTCAATCGTTAGATCATTTTGAGTGGAAGGATAGGATAAGTGAAGTAAAAGATATGAGATCATGCAAATTTCTGTCAGCTGTTGGATCATTCTAAGTGGAAGGAAATGATAAGCTAGAAGAGCTGTATCATAGACAGATCAAGCCATCAATCCAAGATCATGATCGACGAACAACATTTAGTTCAAGTATAAAGATACGAGGAGGTTAAGCTCCGGAAAAATCTCACTTCAGATTTTTCAGTTTGAGATTTGAAAAACCCAAAGACTGTAGTGCCGGAAACCCAAAATGAATAAGGACCATCGGATCTAGAGAACATACGATGACCGTTAGATCAGGGAGATCTACGTCAGCAAACCTCATCTGCAAGGACATGTGGTAGACCACGTCAACAAAAGACATATGGGAGATCACGTCAGCAAACAACGTCAACAAGGATATGTGGTAGACCACGTCAGCAAGGACGTGTGGCAGACCACGTCAACAAGGACACGAGTCGTCCAATTTGAAAGATCACTTCAGATGTATTCTGAACCGTTGATCATAGTACAGTGGAAGGATAGTGTAAGTTTGAAAAGTTGAAATCCTGAAATTCCGAAGGGAGAAGTTCCGACAACCGTCCATCTTAATGTTTGATTAAGTCCTAGCCATCGGATTGAACAATGAAAGGATGAGTGTAAGGATCAAATATGACCATTGATTTGTTTCCGTGAAATAAACCATTCTATCTAATTCAAAGGTTTGAAAAGTTGAAAACCCAAAGTTTCGAAGGGCGAAGTTTCGTCAGCCGTCCATCTTATCAGAAGATTGAATCGTGACCGTTGAATTGATAAGCGCTCAAGCGCTTGTTAAGCCTAGCGTCTAGTCACCGCCGTTGGTCATGTGATATAAGAGATTTAAATAAAGTTCACGAGGACATGTGGATCAAAAATCCTCTACGTGTATAATCCAATGACGTTGATCAAACTGAATCTGATCGAAGGGTTACGATTTCATCTCGTGATTTCTTGATCAGTTACGATTCAGTTACACTAACTGAATCATTGTTCCTAAGTAGTTGAATCATTGTTCCTGAGCATTGGAATCATGGCTCTTGAAGCATTCGAAGATTTCCGACATTGAGCGTTGGATATGTAGAGTGTAACAGATGATGGGAGCATGAATAAAACAAAGATGTCGAGACAGAGGAAGGTTGTTGTTTCTTTTTAAAACAAGTTGAATTGTATGTAATGTAGAATACAACATGAACAAAGTGAGAAAGTGCAGAGGGGAGGCATAGCGCATAGAACGGATATGGTGCACAGAGCATAAAGAACAAGAAGATGTGAACATAAAGACATTGATGCAGGTAGAGCAGAGCAGTGTAGCAGAATAGTGATGAGACTGGTAAGTCATTGATAAATTCTATATCACTGTAATAAATTTCAGCAAGCAAAGATTTATTTCTCAAGGTGGTAGGGTGGTGCTAGGGAGGACTGTTGTCCTCAGAGTTTCAAGTGGGTGCTTGAACACAGGAAGTTGTAGCTTCCATCTAATTGCAACCAGAAAAACAGGGTGGTAGGGTGGTGCAAGGGAGAACCATTGTTCTCTGTTATACAAGTTGGTGCCTGTGTGACTGGAAGTTGTTGCTTCCATCTAGTTGGTGCTGGAACACTCAGGGAGTTGGTGCTTCCTTCTAGTGGGTGCTAGAGAAACCAGAGAGTTGGTGCTCTCAACAAGTTGCATCTTGCTAAATAGAGGTGGTAGCCTCACAAAGAGTGGGTGCTCATAAGAATGATAATGTACAGAACATAAAGAATACTTCTCATATTAAGAAGAAGAGGTTTTCCCCCTTTATGGGTTTCCTCAGGAATATCTGTCTCTGCATACTTTGTGTGTGTGATTGACTTTGAATACTCTATTGCTTACTTCCCTGAATTATTGTGATCATCATTAAGTGTTCTGTAATGAGTTTAAAATGGGTATAACTGTTTAATCATAGTAACAACTGATTCACCCCCCCTCTCAGTTGTCTAACAATTGGTATCATAGCAGGTTCCTCTTATCTAAGGGAAGATACTAGAGATTAAACATGACTATCCATGAAGGAACTTCAACCAATAAGGCCCCCCTGTTCAATGGAACAAACTTTGCCTTCTGGAAGGTTAGGATGAGAACCTACATAATGGTTTTAGGTGCAGATGTATGGGATGTGGTAGAGACTGGTTATGTAAAGCTAGTTGTACTAGCTTCTAAGGATGACAAGATAGAATTCAGCTTCAATTCTAAGGCTATGAATGCTATTCTAAGTGGGCTTGCAGAAGCATAATTTGTAAAAGTTATGCACTTAGAATCTGCCAAAGAAATGTGGGACAAACTCATTAGCAGTTATGAAGGTAATGATAAGGTAAAGGATGCCAAACTTCAAACCTACAGATTACATTTTGAACAACTAAATATGAAAGAGGATGAAACCATTGGGAAGTACTTTCTGAGAGTTGAAGAACTAGTAATGCAATGAAAGGACTTGGTGAAAAAATTGAGGATGTCTCTTTAGTTCAGAAAATTTTGAGATCTTTGCTAGATAGGTTCAACTTAAAGGTCTCTGCTATAGAAGAAATTAATGATCTAAAAGCTCTGCCTATTGACCAACTCCTAGGAACTCTTATTGCTTATAAAATGAGGATAGGTAAAGATAAACCCATCTCTAGAGAAGCATCATTTAAAGAAGATAAGAATGAGGATTTGGAGCATGATGAAATTGAAGTAAAATTTGTGATAAGACTAAAGAAACGATCAGGCAAGTACCAAGGCAAGTTTCCCTTCAAATGTTTTAACTGTGGAAATATAGGTCACTTTGCATCTAAGTGTCCCCACAAGAAGAAGGACCAGAACGCTGAAGGTGAAGAGAAGTACAAATCCAAGAGATTTGGTAAAAAGAAAAGTTTATGTATAAACAATGATGACTCTTCAGGAGACATAGATAGTGATTCTTCTTGTGAAGATAAGGTTAATGACTTTATGCTTATGGAAAAAGAGGATTATGATAATAAAAGCATAGGAAGTGATGTTAATGATGAATAAGCTGTGGTTGACTTGGAAGGAAAACTGATCAGTTCCCTAGAAGAAATTGCTAGACTCAGATTTAAGAAGAAAAAGCAAAAACAATTGCTGGCACAGTTTGAGAAAGACAGTAAAAAACCCGATGAAGACTTTGCCCTGCTAAAAGTGGAATTATAAGAGGCAAATAAAATAGAGGACATTTTGAAACAACAGTTATCAGAGAAGAAGGCAAGATGTGAAGCCTTGGAATAAGAGGTAGTAAAAACCAGGAAAGAGATGGAGAAGTTTAAAGCATTATATCTCCAAAATCTTCCAAGCATTAAAGCCTCAACAGAACTAAATGACATTCTGAGAAAACAAATATCTCCTTTGTTGAAGACTGGTTTAGGCTATGTAAGTGGTTCAAGCAGCAAAGAGCCAATAAAGATGATCAAGTTCCAAATTAGCAGACAATCAGACCATGTGAGTACTCTCCCACCAGAAGCTAATAAAGACAAGATGATCCCTAATGAAAAACAAAGATATCAAAAGATGGAGCAACAAATTCCAAGAAGAAGGCCACCCTTCTGGTACCAAAATTTCTTCCATGGTTACTATTTTTACTGCTCTAATTTTGGTCATAAGATTGAAAAATTTCAAATTAAGTTTAGAGACATGCAACTGAGGAGATCAAGAAATAAACAATCTTTACAACATAGAACTAAACAACCAATGAGTAGACAAAGTTGCACAAATTACTTTGACCTATTGAACAATGAGCTTGAAGGCTATAAATTCCATAACTTCGGCCACAAAGATGCAAACTGCCATCTGAAGAATTACAAAGCAGATCCAAGGATAAAACCCTTAGCTAGAAATTTCAGCACATGGAAAAAGAAAGATAGTGAAAAATGTGGTCTAGTAATTTCAGCTCAAAAACAAAAAGACCCCTGGTATATAGACAATGGATGTTCCAAGCACATGACTGAAGACAAGGATAAGTTTTTCTCTATAAGTAAAAGAAAAAAAGGAAATGTGACCTTTGGAAATGATGAACCAGGTAAAATCAAGGGTAAAGGGATGGTGAGTTTGAGTAATGGTAAAGGAAAAGCCCAGGATGTTCTGCTTGTAGATGCACTGAAACATAATTTTCTTAGTGTAAGTCAAATGTGTGACAGACGATGTGAAGTGGTGTTCACTTCCAAAGATTGTAAGATAAAGTCTGTAAACCTGGGACAAGTGGTGGCTAAAGGCATAAGGACAGAGAATAATGTATATGTGATGAAAGAATTTAGAGAAGAGTGTCATCTAAGCAAACATGATGAAAGCTGGTTATGGCATAGGAGACTTGGACATCTAAACTTTGACCACTTAATCAAGCTCAAAAATATTGAGGCAGTAAAAGATCTTCCAAGAATATCAAAGCCACAAAATTTTGTGTGTAAACCCTGCTAAGTAGGAAAGCTAACCAGGACACAGTTTAAATACAAGAGCTCTACTTCAACAAAGAAACCACTCCAATTAGTTCTATGGATTTATGTGGACCATGAAGACAGGAAGGCACAGGGAAGGAAAACTACTTCATGCTAATTATTGATGATTACTCTAGACTCACTTGGGTTGCTTTTCTCAAAGAAAAAGTTGAAGCATTTGAGAAATTTAAAATATTTAAGGCTTTAACTGAGAATCAAACAAGCAACAGGTTAAAGGCAGTAAGATTAGACAAAGGAGGAGAATTTATGTCAAGTGGTTTCAAGAAATTCTGTGGTAAACATGGGATCAAGAGAGAATACACAATCCCAGGAACTCCATAACAAAATGGAGTAGTTGAGAGGAAAAACATAACCGTTCAACAAATGGCCATGTCAATGATGGATGAGAAGAACATTGGTCAAACCTACTAGGTAGAAGCAATACACACAATAGTCCATATTCTTAACAAATCCCACCTCTGACCACATAGTGACAAGACACCTTATGAACTGTGGTATGGAAGACCTGGTTCAATCAAACACTTCAAAGTCTTTGGGAGTAAGTTCTACATAAAGAACAATAATGAAAACCTTGGAAAGTATGATGACAGGGCCGATGAAGGCATCTTCTTAGGATATGCTACCAATAGTAAAGGATATAAATTGTTTAATAAAAGATTATCTAAATTAGTTGATTACATTGCTTTAAGGGTTGATGAAGGATTCCCAATAAGAGAGGTGAGCAATATTGAGTCTGCTACAGAGGACACAACTGAAGCTGAAGATGAACATGTCCAAGAATCAGAAGGAGAAGACTCTGAGTTAGATACAAATACTCTGCAGGACTCAAACTAGGAGATCAAGACAAAGTCACCCTCCAAAGTTACTAGGAAGAATCATCCTGAACATCAGATACTTGGTCATCTAAACCAAGGAGTTCAGACAAGAAAGCAGTTGAATAATGTCTCAGAATAATATCAGATTGCCTTTCTGTCTTTTCTTGAACCTAAAGACTTTAATGCAGCCAACGAAGATGACCATTGGGTTAAAGCCATGAATGATGAACTTGACCAGATTGAGAAAAAACAATACTTGGGAGATGGTTCCTAGACCTGAAGGTAAAAATGTCATAGGTTCCAAATGGGTCTTTAAGAATAAATTGAATGAGCAGGGACAAGTTGCCAGGAACAAAGCAAGATTGGTCTGTAAGGGCTATGCACAGATTGAAGGACAAGATTTTGATTAGACCTTTGCACCAGTGGCAAGATTGGAAGCCATCAGATTGTTTCTTGCCTATGCATTTCATAATAACTTTAAATTATATCACATGGATGTTAAGTCAACATTTCTTAATGGAGATCTAGAAGAAGCAGTCTATATGGAACAACCAGAAGGTTTCCAACTGTTAGTTAACCCTGAATTTGTTTGCAAGCTGAAGAAATCCTTATATGGGTTGAAAAAAGCTCCTTGTGCCTGATACTACAGACTGGATAAGTATCTTCAAGACAAAGGGTTCAAGAGAGGAACAATTGAAAACAATCTATATACCAAAACAAAGGATAATGATTTTCTCATTATGTTGGTCTATGTAGATGACATCATCTTCAGAAGTAATAATGCTTCATTGGTACAATGGTTTGCTTCCGCCATGCAATCTGAATTTGAAATGTCTATGATAGGGGAACTGTCATTTTTTCTTGGTCTGCAAATTACTCAGAGGTCTGAAGGAATATTTCTTTCTCAGAAGAAATGTCTAAGAGAAATATTGAAAAGGTTTCAAATGGAAGATTCTACACCTGTGAGCACACCTATGGTCACTAGATGCAAGCTAAGCAAGGATGATGACTCACTTGATGTTGATAAGAGTTCATATAGGTCTATGATATGCAGCCTATTGTACATCATAGCATCTCGTCCAGAGATAATGCATGTTGTTGGAATGGTAGGAAGGTATTAGTCTGCACCTAAACAAATTCACTTGATAGCTGTCAAAAGAATATTCAAATATTTGAAAGGAACGATGAACTATGGCCTATGGTATCCTAGGAATCAGAATTGTAAACTATCATTCTATTCAGATGTTGATTGGTCTAACTGCGTGGATGAAAGGAAAATCACGAGTGGAGGTGCTTTCTTCTTAGGAGATTCCCTTGTATCATGGTTGAGCAAGAAGCAAGGTTCCATTTCATTATCAACTACATAAGCTGAATACATTGCAACTGCCACTTGTTGTACCCAAGTATTGTGGATGATTCAGACACTTGCAAACTTGGAGGTAAAATATACTGCACCGATCCCAATTCATTGTGATAATACTAGTGCAATTAGTGTGTCAAAGAATCATGTATTTCACTCCAAGACCAAACATATACCCATCAAGTATCACTTCTTGAGGGAACAGGTGACCAACACTTTTGTTTCTTTTCATTGTATTCCATCCAAAGATCAGATTGCTGATATCTTCACTAAACTGCTTGCAAAGCCTCAGATTGAGTGTCTACGCTAGAAGTTGGGTGTGACCCCGTTATCCAACTAAAATAGTCTATTTGATCAGGGGGAGCACAGAGTCACTCTCTATTTTCTTTGACATTGATGTCAAAGGGGGAGAAGAAGGTGTGGTCTAGATGCTACATTTGGAGAACTAAGCAGCCTTTCAGGGTTGCCATCAATGCCAAAGGGGGAGATTGTTGGCATATTTTATAGGAAGAGTGTGCTTGTCATTGATGGAAAGAACAACAATGATGATGGAAAATAGGAAAAGAATAATCTCAGAGGAGGAGCAAACAGTAAGAAGAGATCAAAGCTCAAAATAAAAAACGTAAGCTCAGAAGGAGGAGCAAATAGTATGCAAAGATCAAAGCTCGGAAGGAAAAGCGTAAGCTCAGGGTGAGAAGCCTCATCAACCGTTCGATCAAGAAATTGATGGTGTTGATCATCTCATATAATGGATGTCGGTCATATGAGTGACCATGGGCTTGAGGACCGTTGGAGGATTGTGACCATCAGATCTGCAAGCTAGATCAACGACAAGGTTGAATTGTGGGGAGCGAAAGAAGAATTAAACAACTCGCTAGTTCCAATCCCGTAATTGGTCTAGATCGTCAGATCTCATAGAATCAGATATCGAAGACTGTGGTTGATCCAAAAAGCGATCAGATTAAGTCGGATTGAATTGTGACCGTCAGATGCGCAATCGCCAGATCAACGACAGGGATAGATTGCGGAGATCAAAAGGAGAATTAAATATCGCACTAGTTCCAATCTCTCAATTAGTCAAGACTGTCAGATCTTATAGCCTTGAAGATTGACTATTGTGGTTGACTCACCAACGATGCACAACTTCAAATTGCATATTTTTGGTGAGGAGTTAAATCACTCGCAAGTTGTGGTTCTGCAACCATCCTTGATCGTTGATCTTCTTTGAGAATCTTCACAACCGTCGGATCACTTTAAGTGGAAGGATAGGATAAGCGGGGCTAAAGGGTTGAGAATTTGATTATTCGAATACCTGTCATCTGTCGGATCAAACCCGAATTCCCGTCATCTGTTAGATCATTTTAAAGTGGAAGGATAGGTTAAGTGAGGTACAAGGGCTGAGAATTCAATTATCTAAATACCCGCCAGCCATCAGATCAAACTCAAATTCCCATCAACCGTCGGATCATTTCAAGTGGAAGGATAGGATAAGCGAGGTAAAAGATCTGAGATCTCATTTATGCGAATTTCTATCAGCCGTTGGATCATTCTAAGTGGAAGGACAAGATAAGCTAGAAGAGACGCATCGTAGACAGATCGAGCCATCGATCCAAGATCATGATCGATGAACAACATTTATTTCGGGTATAAAGATGCGAGTAGGTTAAGCTCTAGAAAAATCTCACTTCAGATTTTTCAGTTTGAGATTTGAAAAACACGAAGCCCGAAGAGCCGAAAATCCAAAATGAATAAGGACCATCGGATCTTGAGAACATATGATGACTGTTAGATCAGGGAGATCTACGTCAATAGATTACGTCAGCAAACCTCATCCGCAAGGACATGTGGCAGACCACGTCAATAAAGGACATATGGGAGATCACGTCAGCAAACCACGTCAACAAGGATATGTGGCAGACCCTGTCAGCAAGGATGTGTGGCAAACCATGCCAGCAAGGACACGAGTCGTCCGATCTGAAAGATCACTTCGGGTGTATTGTCAACCATTGATCATAGTACAATGGAAGGATAGTGTAAGTTTGAAAAGTTGAAATCCAGAAGTTTCGAAGGGCGAAGTTCCAAAAACCGTCCATATTAATGTTTGATTAAGTCCTAGCTGTCGGATTGAACAATGAAAGGATGTGTGTAAGGATCAAATCTCATCGTTGATTTTTTTCTGTGAAATAAATTGTCCGATCTGATTCAAAGGTTTGAAAAGTTGAAAACTTGAAGTTTCAAAGGGAGAAGTTCCATCAATTGTCCATCTTATCAGAATATTGAATCGTGATCATTGAATTGATAATCACTGGAGCACTCGTTAAGCCTAATGTCTAGTCATCGCTGTTGGTCATGTGATATAAGAGATTTAAATAAATTTCACGAGGACCCGTGGATCAAAAATCCTCTACGTGTATAATCCAATGGCGCTGATCAAACCGAATCTGATTGAAGGGTTGTTGTTTCATCTCGTGATTTCTTGATCAATTATGATTCAGTTACACTAACTAAATCATCATTCCTGAGCGGTTGAATCATTGTTCCTAAGCATTGGAATCATGGATCTTGAAGCGTTATGAGATTTCTGACATTGAGCGTTGGTGATGTAGAGTGTAACGGATGATGAGAGCATGAATAAAAGAAACATGTCGAGACACATGAAGGTTGTTGTTTCTTTGTAAAACAAGTTGAACTATATGTAATGTAGAATACAACATGAATAGAGTGAGAAAGTGCAGAGGGAAGGCATAGTGCATAGAATGAATATGGCGTACTGAGCATAAAGCACAAGAAGATGCGAGAAGAAAGACATTGATGCAGGCATAACAGTGTAGCAGAACAATGATGAGATTGGTAAGTTATTGATAAATGTTGTATCACTGTAATAAATTTCAGCAAGCAAAGATTTATATCTCAGGGTGGTGCTAGGGAGGACTGTTGTCCTCAGAGTTTCAAGTGGGTGCTTGAACACAGGAAGTTGTAGCTTCCATCTGGTTACAGCCAGAAAAACTAGGGTGGTAAGGTGGTGCAAGGGAGAACCATTGTTCTCTATTATACAGGTTGGTGCCTGTGTGACTGGAAGTTGGTGGTTCCATCCAGTTGGTGTTGGAACACTTAGGGAGTTGGTGCTTCCTTCTAGTGGGTGCTATAGAAACCAGAGAGTTGGTGCTCTCAACAAGTTGCAGCTTGTAAAATAGAGGTGGTAGCCTCACAAAGAGTGGGTGCTCATAAGAATGATAATGTACAGAAAATAAAGACTACTTATCATATTAAGAAGAAGAGGTTTTCTCCCTTTATGGGTTTCCTTAGGAATATCTGTTTCTGTATACTTCATGTATGTGATTGATGTTGAATAATATATTTCTTACTTCCCTAAATCATTGTGATCATCATTAAGTGTTCTGTAATGAGTTTAAAATGGGTATAATTGTTTAAGCACGGTAACAACTGATTCACCCCCCCCTCTCAGTTGTCTAACAACAACAACTCGTCTTGAAGATGGAAATTAGTGACCATTGATTTGGCACCCAACATTTGGTAGGTGGTGGAGAAGTCAAGGTTTGTCTCATAGAGGTGGGGCCATCTGAAGGTCTCATGACCGTAATAGTCTAGCACCGTGGTGAGTGCCGTGATTGGAGGTCGGCTGAGGAAATCAAAAACTTAGTTGGTACTTCCTATTTTATACTTGATGTTGAGGTGAAACTGTTGTAAGTATGTGGACCACTTCTGATGGCGGTCATTCTACAATTTTCCTTGGGTCTGCATGAAATGTAGTGGCTTGTGATCAGTGTGGATGAATATCTCTTTCCCAAGAATGTAATGTCTCCATTAGCAGCATGATTGCATAATGGAGTACATTTCTTTGTTGTAAGTAGGGTAATTATAGACAACATATGATAGTGTCTCACTATGATATGCCACGGGGTGGTCGTGTTGAGTGAGAACGGTGCCCACAACATAGTCTAAAGAATTTATCTCGATCTCAAATGGATGATGCAGTTCTGGTAATGAAAGTATTGGGGATGAGCACAAACGCTTCTTCAAGTCATCGAAGGCTTGTTGTTGGGATATGCCCCACATAAATTTTTCCTTACCACCACCCTTGGTTACTTGGTTGAGGGCCCATGCAATATGAGAGAATCCCAACACGAACATGCGATAGAAATTGGAAAGGCCTAAGAAGCTCTGAAGTTCAGTGAGTGTGGTTGGGGCTGGCCAGTCAAGTAATGGACCCGGTCCATGCTGAAGGAGCATTTTTCCAAGTTTTCATATAGTTTGTGCTGCCGCAGGGTGTGCAAAACCTGTTGAATATGCTGCAAGTGTTCCACCCAAGTCTTGTTGTAGATGAGGATGTCATCCAGATACACCACTACAAAACTATTGGTGAAAGGTCATAGGATATCGTCCATCATCCTCATAAAAGTTGTTGGAGCATTTGTCAAACCAAAGGGCATGAACAACCATTCAAAAAGACCTTCTTTTGACTTGAAGGCGATCTTCCATACATAAGTATGTTCTATTCGGACCTGGTGGTAGCCAGACTTCAGATCAATATTACTGAAGTATTTGGCCCCCATGAGCTGATCAAGGAGGTCATCAATTCGGAGAATCAAGTACTGTTTTAATATTGTGATTTTATTCAGAGCCTGGTAATCAACCTAGAGTTGCTAGGTCTCATCTTTCTTCAGCACCAACATGATTGGGCTCCCACAAGAAGATGAGCTGGGATGGATGTGCCCCTTGTGGAGCAATTCTTGGATCTGACTCTTGATCTCCTCGCTTTCTAATAGAGAGAGACGATAGATTGGCCCAATGGGTAGTGGTGTGCCTGGGGTCAGATCAATGGGAGGCTTGACCTGGCAGTGCAGATGTACCCTGGTAGGAGAGGAGAAGATATATGAGTATTCTTCCATGACCTTATCCACTTGATTCTATTGTGTGGAGAGATCGGTCGCAGAGGCCCTGGATGTGGTTGTGATCTTTCACTCACTCTGAGAGTGAATCATGAAGAAGACAAATTTCCCAGTTTGAGAGATGACCTTTCTGCATTTCTTGGCAGAGATTAAGGAAATAACACTAGGAGGGACTGCCTCGGGTATCCTGTACAATTTCCTTTCAAAGTAATAATAACACTATGAGGCTTAGACTCATATACAACATGACATTTCCATAAATAA
>JASDQU011312108.1:8022-24915 GCA_032191745.1 Picea mariana
TCGATTTCTGAAACCTCAACAAAGCGTCTGACAAAGATAACTATCCTATTCCTCCTATGGAACAGATTCTTCAACAAGTATCTGGTTCCGAGAGGCTATCCTTACTGGATGGTTTCTCTGGATACAACCAAGTCTTGATGTCTCTGTCAGACCAACTAAAAACTACCTTCCGTACCCCGTGGGGCACTTATGCTTATCGCAAAATGACCTTTGGATTGATTAACGCTGGTGCTACCTTTCAGGGAGAAATGGACATTGCTTTTAGAGGCTTAATCAATCACTCCATAGTAGTTTACTTAGATGATGTGACCATTTATTCGAAAAACAAAGATGATCATATAGCTCACTTACGAGCTGTTCTGCTACGATGTCGTAAATACAGCACCTCCCTGAACCCCAAGAAGTCCATCTTTGTAGTAGAACAGGGTAAATTACTAGGATTCATTGTGTCTAGTGATGGAATGATTATTGACCCCGAGAGGATGCAAGTCATTGCTAAACTTCCCCCACCTACCTCCAAAAAATCCATGCAGTCTTTCCTAGGCCAGATTAATTTCGTGAGAAGATTTGTCCCCAGCTTCTCCGAAATGGTCAGGCCTCTCCAAAATCTGATTAAGAAAGACACCCAATATCACTGGGGTCCCACAGAAAACCAAGCTTTCAATGCTATAAAGAAGTCCATAATAGACGCTCCGTCTCTCATGAGCTCTGATTTTTCTCAAGACTTTACACTCTATACTTTTGCCTCTGATCGTTCCTATGCCGCAGTCCTAACTCAGAAGAACTCTGAGAACAACGAAGTTCCCATCGCCTTTATGAGATCTTCTTTCAAAGGTGCTGAACTTAACTACCCAGTGGTTGATCGGCAAGCCTATGTTGTTTTCAAAGAAGTTAAGCATTTCCGGTCCTATTTTTTGAAGTCAAGGACAAAGATCATTGTCCCCTACCCTACCGTAAGGAACTTGTTAGTGCAAAAGGAGTTAGGAGAGAAAAGAGCCAACTAGGTCACCTCTTTACAGGAGTATGACTTAGAGATCACCCCAGCACAGATTGTGAGAGGCCAAGGGTTGTGTAAGTTGATAGTTGATTCAGAAACTAAACTGCAAGAAGATAGTGATACGTCAAACCTAGAACAATGTGATCAAAGTTTGATTTGTTGCACACAAAACCTCGTAAGTCCTTGGTACGACGATATTAGACACTGTCTTGAACATGGATCAGCACCCTGTCACCTTGACCCCGCCAAAAGAAGAGCATTGAGACTAAAGTCTGCCTCCTTTCATCTAGTTAACGATATACTGTTTCGTCAGAATTTCGACGGCGTATTGATGCGTTGTCTTGAAAAGGACGAAGCATAAAGAATCTTGCTTGAGTTTCATGCAGGAGAAGTTGGTGGTCACTTCGGTGGTGACACCACTGCTCATAAGGTTTTAAGAGCCGATTACTACTACCCGACACTCTTTATGGATGCCCATGCCTTGTGCCGTAAATGTGTCATTTGTCAAAAAACATCAGGGCGATTGCAAAAACCAGCTTTCCCCTTGCAACTCGTTTAAGTTGATTCTCCTTTCCAGCAATGGGGACTTGATATCATAGGTCCTATTAACCCTCCATCCTCACAACAACACAAGTATATTTTGATAGCCACTGATTACTTTACTCGATGGTCTGAAGCCACCGCGCTAATAATTGTTAACACGAGTCAGGTGATTGCTTTTCTGAATTCGAATATCATCACTCGTTTCGGTATCCCTGATTGTCTAGTATTTGATAATGATTCATACTTTTCTTCTCTTAAGATGAGTGAGTTCTCTTTGGAGAAAGGAATAAATCTTAAGTATTCTACTAGTTACTACCCCCAGGGAAATGGCTTAGCAGAATCAACAAACAAGAACTTGATCAAAATTATCAAGAGAACTGTGGCTGAAAATCACAAGAACTGGCACAAAGCACTGCTTAATGCACTGTGGGATGATAGGGTAACACCCAAAGACGCTATAGGTAATTCCCCCTTTTTCCTTATTTATGGCAGAGAAGCCATTCTTCCACCTCACATTCTTCTTCCTTCACTTCAATTGTCACAAAAAGTTCAAGAAGAAGATTGTCCCCCTTTAGAAAGTCGTATTAACGCTTTGGTGAAGTTAGAAGAAATAAGAACCCAAGCTAAGCGTAAGTTAGACCAACATCAAAAATTGATTAAAAGATGGTTCGATTCTAGTTCTACTTCTGATAGGAACTTTGAAGTAGGCGATCTCGTCTTAAAGTGGGACAAACCACACGAAGGGAAGGGTGAGCATACCAAGTTTCAAAATTTGTGGCTTGGGGCATTTTTGATTGCTGAAAAGTTGGGTCCTAGTTCCTTTCGATTACAGAATCTTGAAGGGCAGCTTGACACCTATCCGGTGAATGGTCAAGCCCTGAAAAGATACTTTGCTTGATAACTACCCTTGTATTTTATGTAAATATTTCATTTTTGTTTGCATTTTTGTTTGTTTTCTGTTTGGTTTTGATTTGATTGATCAGTTTGTTTTGTGTGTTTTTCTTTTTTTTTTGAAAAGATATGCATACTTGTGCACTAAGCCATTCAGACAAAGACCACAGAAAAATTTCTTCGCTGAAATAACTTCTGAAAGTTTGTACGAACATCAATGATATATATTTCTGAAATTGATACTTATGTTCGAAAATTTTGTTGTTTGAAAGAAGTTGACTAATTTCAATCTCTGAGTGAAGTTTGTCATGATCATCTATTATCTTTTTACGCTGTCCCTTTTCCGTAGAGGAATGAATCAAAAGGATGTCTCCCTGTCATAGCAATGTTGTTTTGTAAATAAAACATTTCTGGAGCTGAATAAAGGACAGTGTCAAAAAATTCTGATGAGGTCTAAAAAAAAAATATGGTAAAAAATCAAGATTTTTCAGCGTCACCCCGCTCTGCTATCCATAAAAGAAAAACAAAATAATATATTAATAAGAACTATGGGAAGTGTTTGTAAACCCGCTGAGATACTGAACAGGTCTGCTGGCAGCGGGTAAATGCAAGCATGGCGCCAAGACAACTTCGCCGGGGTACTGAACAGGTCTGCTGGCAGCGAAGCAATGTTGGGTAAATGAAAATTTGTAAAAAATTATAATTAAACTTTTGATGTCCTTTATTTTGATCTAGAACTTCTTGACAGGATACAGATGTCTGAGTGGGTTAAATGGAAACCCTGTCGAGGCTATGGACGCCTGATGGCAGCAGTGGCCATGCCAACAGTATTAAATATTTTATCATTAATATCGTGACTTACCAATCTTAAGACTGTTATTAGTTTTCATCTTTTAAAACATCGCTGGAAAAGATGGTAAATGATGATGTTTGTACGATTTTTTGATAGTTGTTTTTGAGTTGAATTTTTCTTTGCTGTCCGAATTTATTTCTTTTGATAGAGATAACTTCTTCTCCCAGTGCATCACCATTGTTGGCAGCCAATTCAATTTTTCAAATGCCCTATAAGCTGCCTACACCATTGTCTTCTGAACTCAAAATTATCGTCGCATTTTGCAAATAAACGATATTTTCATTCTTTGCGACAATTTGCAAATGGGTCTCCATTTGGTTTTCACGACTGAAAGCGTGAAAACTTCTCTATCGTTATTTGAACTGTCATGATTTTTTTTATTGATATTCTGAAAGGCACTTACCTTTGGTTTATTATTAAGTGGCTGGAATGGTTTTTCGAGCTATGTCCATTTGCCTATTCTTACTTTGATTGCGCAACTTGACTTCTATTTGATTGATAAGGCATTGAGCATGAAAATTTATGGGTTATACTTGATTATATTGGGGTCATGGTTGATTTTGGTTTTCACATGATGTGATCCTTATTATTGTAAGCTCTTGGCTTATCGATTTTACCTCTTGTCACAATGTTTTATAAACTTTGACTACACATTATGCAGCAAGCGCGTGGGTAACATATGAGTTTGATTTCATATTAAATGGAAATAGTTTGAAGTTATGCAATGGCTCATATTAAACTTTGGGTTTGATTTCGTATTGAACATTCATGATTTCAAACAATACATTGGCATATTGGTATACCATCCACTGTTTAATTTTTGGGTTGCCCGATTAATATGGTTTAAATGGTATTATGATTGATTGAACAATGTTGTACCTTGCCATTACTATGCTGCATGGCGGTGATAATCCCACCACCCTCGCACGCGCACATTAATTTGCCTCCCCTTTCATTGTTCACAGCTGTTAGCCCAAACAATTTTGCTCCTGTGTATTGTTGTGTTCAATCCAAACCCTACCATGCGCCCGCACCATGGATCCAGTCATAAGGGCTGAACCCAATGGTTGCCAGGCATTGTTGATGTTCGACAGTGCTTATAGTGACCTTGAAGAATTTGGATGGCTCCCGTTCATACGAAAGTTTGATGGTTTTAACCCTTGCGTGGCTCGGCAATTCGCATTAACCTTTGATGGCTTCCGAGCCAAGGTTGGGGATGTGCAGTTAGAAATTGATGAGCAATTTCTCAGTTTAGCTACCGGTCTACCTGCTACTGGGCAGAAATGGTCAAAAAAATGCAAAGTGGAAGATGTCCCGTGGACATTGCTCTTCCAGTCTCGAAAGGTGAACTTCTGTGACAAAGGTTTACGCGCGAATATGCTCAAGCAATGTTGCCGCGACTTGCTGATGATAACCAAGCAGTTTATCACCTGTGAGGGCCGGTATGGTTTTGTTTTCTTGTACCACCTTCGGCTACTTATGGTTTTCATGGGCTATGAGCTAAATATACCTTATTACCTGCAAAGGATTCTGTTTAAAATGTATAAAAGGTATAAACAGAACCAGGCCGATAGCAGTGTTTTTCACTTTGGGTTAATTAAAATGATTGTGGTTTGTCATTTGGGGTTACACCAAGACTGTTGGAATGATTTTCTTATTCACAATAGTTTTGAGGACTCAAGCCCACCACAGGTTGACAAACCTGTGGTGAGCGAGAGCAAGTCTGTACCCCCTGTGCCTTACAGTGCTCTGTTACCTAAACACCTACCCGACTCGCCTATTGACCTACCCAGCTCTGTCACCAAGGATGTAGAAAATGTTAAACCCATAGCTAAAAGGCCTAAGGCCAAACCTACTGCGAATTCCAAAGGCAAAAAGAATTCCCGATTAATCTCTCGCATGGCAAGAAACAAACCGAGACACCTTGTCAACCCTGACCCTATCATGGTGAGTGAAGATTATGACTCAGAGGTGGAACGTTACCTGGCAAGTGAGTATCCCTATTCCGAAGGTCTGTGTGACAAACCCTCATACGACTTTGTCAAAAACGTACCACCTTTCTTGCGAAATAAACCTACTTACCCCAGCATTAAAATTCCTTGTGAAACCCTTGATGACTCATCAAAACCCCCTCTTGCTCTATCTCAAGCAGCTGCTCCACCATGTGATCAGTGTGGCTCATGGTTAGAAAGGTATTACCTTGATGTGCCAATGATACAGTCCAGAATTCATGCTCTGGAGGATCAAGTTGCAACGCTCACCATTCAAAAGGATAAATTGACATCCAATGATAAGAAACAACGAACAACAGGTTCGATTTTGTTTAAGAACGTGGAGTTGGCTACAACGGTTGTTAATTCGAAATTGGCATAGCTCGAGCAACCTCACTGGTATGACTATGACCTATTTATATGACAAGCTCTTTGCTCTGTTTGCAGCGTGATTTGCTTTGACACATAAGCATGCACTATATGCATATTTTTTTTTTTGATAAATCAAATTTCATTTCCCAGATTAGTTTTGATTGGATTTAGCCTTGATTCGATTGATTGTGGTATGGATATGGTTGTTTCGATTTGGCTTGCACTGAGTACTCTGTTGCTTATTGAAGTTGTTAATATCTTTTCTAAACACAGGCTGTTTCTGGTATTTCAATTTCAAACATAGTCAATGTTTCGATTCGAAATTGGTTATATTCTATACGATATGGTTGGCAATAGTGATTAACTGTTATGATTTTACATTCCATGTTCTTTTTGACCAATTCGAATACCATTCTGTTAATGCATAACCAAATTGCGAATAGATATGAATCATAGCTATTATATCCAACCAATCGATTCACATTGTTTGAACATGTTATCAGTTCAATTCATATTGCAACAAATATACTGTTTAAAATTGATTTGGGAACGAAAGTGATTATGCTCAGGATTATGATTTGTTTCTATATTTGACTTAGTTACGATCTGTTTCGATTGTTGCCTAGTTTATGATTATCACTACTGTTGATGGTTATGATCACTATGTGATCTTGTCTGTTGACTGTGTAAACGCTCAACGATCGAAATCTATGGCGAAGTTTGATGCTGTTATGAATGTTTTATTTGACTATAATCGTAACAGTCTTTCTATATTGGTATTTGATTGAAACAACATGAATCTTATGCGCATTGTTACAGCTGTAACAAATCAATTTTGATGCTGTTCGATTATGATTGTGTTACATCGTATCTTATATGATAGGATTCACCATTGATTTTATTTTCTATGAAACAGTTTGGTTAATATTTGACCCAATTTTATGGCAACCAAAAACAGAGCATTCTTACCCTGTTTCGATTGCATCTCTTTCGATTTTGTTTAATTTGAATGATAAATTTACTTGAACCATTAGTGATTCATTTTTTGAAAGCAAATTAAATTGGATTTGATTCTTTTGAAAAGATTTCATTTGATTGCTATCTTGTCCTGTATGCTATTTTAGACTAGCTACAGAATCAGATGATTCTGTAGCTAAGTCTGTAGGATCAATTTTTTATTGTTTTATTGATGAAATGTCTTTCTAATTGGTTATTTTTGGTCTATTGCAGATCAATTCGAAATGGCAGTGGCTTTGATGAGCAGTTAGAGGATATTTCAAAGATTTCACTTGCATTTTGATTTCCTAGTTTAGTTGATTTTGGGATATTTCCCAGATTATGTAAAACATTTTGATATTATCCACAAGGATGTTTTACCCTATGGAGAGACTTATATATACTTATGATTTTTGTAATAATGTTCATCCTCATTCATGGGAGAACAAGGATATGGATTTTTAATACAGACTGAAGAAGAATTTGGTGTTTTGTCACAGCTTTAGCTTCTCATTATATCAATATTTTGTTTCATGTTGTGTATATCAATTTGTTTATTATTTATGACTACTTTAGCTATCTAGATCATGTGCAAATGACATAATTTTAATCACTGTAATCCATATCTGGTTTCTTCCAATTGTATAATTGACATAGCAATTGTTTAGTTCAGTTTGTGAATGACAGGTTTATCTTCTTCATGAGTTGAATTATATAATATAAGTTTTTGCATAACAGGTTTCCCTTATTGCAGAGATTTATAATCATAAGATTGTTATGATTTTTTATGTCTTGTTTGTCCTGTAAACAATTCAAAGAGCAGCGCAGCTAATCGTTTAGTTTCCTTCCTCCAACCAGCTTTAGAGTCATCACACACGGGACAAATTAGGAGCGCTTCCAGGCCAGCTAGTTTTTTCCTTGCTATTTTCGTTAAGTGGTTTAGTTTAGAAATAATTTTAATTAGATTTATATTAGATTGTTTAATTTCAGGAGTTTTATTTCTTTTTCATAAAATATAAAAATCAAAAAGAGATTCCTTGCTGTGTTAGGGAAGAAAACACATGAGTTTTGCAGGTTTTAATTAAATCTGTAGATTGTTTATAGTATACATTTGTGAATAAGTAATATTTCAGCTTGTAATTAGATAGTTGATTTGAGTTATTATAATAATAATTAGTAGATTGTATATAATAGTTAGAATAGTTATATTTAGTTTTAGTTTATTTAGTAGTTTGTTTTAATCAGATTAGTGTAATAGTTAGTTAGTTTGTATTTAGTTAATTTGTTTATTGTTAGTTAGTTTAGTTTCTTTTATTTAGTTTTAGTTAGTTTTATTAGTTTTAGTTAGATTAGTTAGTTTAGATTAGTTTTCTCTTTGGTTTTCTTAAAACACCTTAGAACAGCCAATGGAGCTGTTAAACCCATCAGGGTGGTTCATTCCAAACGGATTGGGTTATTTAGACGACCCCGGACCGGTTCCACTCTCCCAGTTGACGGACGGACAATTTCGCCCGTCAACAAGGCCAATGGCCAAGTTGAAGCGATAAAAAATGTTCTTATCACTATGCTTCGATGGATAATAGGAATTCACAAGACAAGTTGGCACATGATGTTGTTTTCAACATTATGGGCCTATGATAAATCTGTGAATTTTGCCACGCGATTTATGCATTTTCAGTTGGTGTCTGGTATCGAATTTGATCTATTGATTGAATGTGAGATACCATCATTGAAGCTAGCCATTGAAATTCTCCCAAACAACTCTACCAAGGATGAACGTCTATTGTATCTGATGAAATTAGAGGAAACCTGTCGTGACGCTACCCTGGTTATTGAAACCCATAAGAAACGTGTAAAATCCCAATACGAAAATAATGTCAAGCTGTGTGTTTTCTCCGAAGGTGATCTAGTTATCCTCTATGAACAAGATCGTGATTTACTAGGGGCCGAAAAATTCGAGGCTATGTGGCACGACCCTTATATCGTCAAACGTGTGTTGGAGAAGGGAGTCTATGAGTTAGTAGATTATGATGGTATTCCTTTGAGTGAACCCAGAAATGGGATTTACTTGAAGAAGTACTATGCTTAAGTTATGTTTGCATGAGTGCTTGTATTTTTACTGTATCATACTTTTGTGTGCTACTCTTGTGTGCTTTTTCATTATTTGGTTTCAACCCCTAGCTACTTACCTTGCGTTGTGCTTGGTTTCCAGATGTCAGGGTCTTCACTACCCCACATTGGTTTCCTCGATGGCCCTAGTCGTAGTACTCAGAACTTAGCATCCGTTGCTTGGGAAATATATGAACCTACGAATGAGTTAATCAGTCTACATGGTGTTTGCCTTAGTCGTGCAACTAACAATATCGTGGAATATAGTGCAGTCATTGAATTATTGACCGACGCTATTTCACTTGGAATACGTCACTTGGTTGTATGACTTGATTCATAGTTAGTGGTACTACAACTATGTAATTTCTATGCTATCTGAAGTCCTACGTTGTTACGGGTATATCTATGAATTTTCCTCTTGGAACGTTATTTCGATTACATTAAATATCAACATATTCTTAGATTTCTTTATAAATTGATAGATGCATTAGCTAATTATGTGTTAGACAAAAAATTGAGACACATTTAAATCCAATCACAATTCACATTAAAGAAAGTAAGCTGGTAGGAACCTCATGTATATATATAACGATAAAAATGATTTACAAAAAGTGTTTTCCATCCGAAGACCGAAATATCAAAATATGAAGCCCATGGCTTCTACAAAATGGCATCAAGGATGCTGCACACGATAGCACACTACTACCCGTGCTACCCTATGAAGTAGTCAACTAAGTGAACCATAAACACTCATAGTATGATGTTGATAACATCTCGAAATATCATTGATGGATATGTCTGGGATATCTGTTGTCAATCCCTCTAAGTTTTGCTCGACTGCCTCATAGTCTTCAGCATCTCATCCTGCTACCATAGCTTCTTCCCCTCATCTCTAATAGGGGATGTACCCAGAGGCCGGTGTAGCCCCACATCTACATTGATAAAAGATTTTGATTAGTCATCAGATCGAAGGCATAAAAACAATCTTATATTTTAAAGTTTACAAAAACATTATAAAATGAAAAAATGTTTTTCTTACCTTAGTCTCCCCACTGAAATCCCTCAAGTATAACTAAGTTGGGTTTGCCTCTGAAATCTAGATCGGCATACACATAATCATCCACCATCAGGATTTGATGCCTCAACCAGTCAAAAAACGCATCATTGTATTTGATGATGGGGCACGCTACATGCCGAGCCATAAGGTCGTACCACCTTTTCATCCTTGGATCTTGTGGGGCTGGTATAACCCACTCTACCTGTAGACGTAAGTGGGGGACAATTTCTAGGATGAAATATACTAAAATGGATCCATACCCAAATTGTTTCAAGTCCCCATTCCTACATTTTTTTAATTGATTCTTCATGCTGCGAAGGACTTCGTCGCTCCAGTTGAACACCCTAGATTCCATACACTCCACAACATATTGAAAATAGCTTTGGAGGTCCATGTGAGGAGATGCACTCCCCACCATATGTGAAATAGTAAAAATAATAGACTAAAGGGGTAAATCTCGGTCACCCTTGATGGAAAATTTGCCTTTACATCTCTCTGCCCCGGGTTCACAGTATCGACGAAGATACCCACTCATTGGTATACCGCCACCTCTGCCTCCTGTTAAAGTTACATGAGACCCATGAAATGATAACCCCGTTAAGAAATAGATATCTTCAATATCTAAGGATAGTACATGGGAACCCACATGAAACACCTGCTGGTCCACAACCCACATGTGGACTATATACTCTAGTAGCCTCAATTGGGCTCTCATGCCCTGGATTTTAAAAAATTTCAATAGCCCGCATTGCCGGAGGGAATTCATAGTGTCTGGTTAATTCAAAGCATAATGGTAATCATTGTTGTGATCCCTCTCCTTCCACTCCAACATTTTTATGATCAAATACCTACATTGAGATAATAAAAGGGAGTTAGTATCCTCATTTGCTACTTTGGGAAATTTCTATTGACTAAACACATGAAATGTTTTTTTGGTTTTCAGCCACCGTAGACAAAGCTTTAACATAGTTCATGGTTTCCGCAGGTGAGCAACAGGGTGTGTGCAAAAATAATTTATTTCCATAGGTCTCGATACTGATCACCTACGGCGGCCCCAACGCACACCTACCGACCAATTTTTCACTCAAAAAACCTTTTTAAACCATTAAAAATGAAATTTAATTTGATGAAAAGAAAGAGGATGAAGAGATTACCGTTTTGATGGAATTCATTCATTGAATGGTCACCCATGCCTCCCGCAATCAACAACCGAAGTTTGAGGTAAAAACAGGGTTTCTAGGCAAGTTTTGGGCAAAATGAAAATGAAATAGTAAAAAGAGTTTTACCCCTATTTATTTCACTTTTCACTTTTTTCTATTAATATTTTATATTATTTAAATTCATTTTTATCAAAAACTAAAGGTCTAATGGTCTTGTGAGTATTTTTTGTTTTGGCAGATGGAGGAACTAGGGTCCTGAACAATGAAGTATGGATATTTTTTTGTGATTGGTTTTTCTGTTCGTTACATATACATATACTTTTTAGGGTTTTCCAGAAAAACCTCGATCCTAGTCTTTATTCGTTCTCGTGCTCGAAAATCGATGAGAACACAACTGAGTATACTTTTGTCATTTTTTTGTACTCGTCATGGTAACATGAAAAGAGAAACTCATGGAGTATCCTTTAAGCTCTTTTCACACTCCATAAAAACGAAAAGATTGTCGAGCGACCTTGTTCTTTTCACACTCGTAAAAGTATTTGAATGAGATGGTTGATGGGTGATAGTTTATCCCTTTATGAAAAAGGAACTGAGAGAGTTCTCTTTAAGTTTTTTTCAGACTCTATAAACATGAAAACCCCCCAAGTTTTCTGTCTTTGAACTCGTTAAACAAACATCGAAAGACCCATATTGGACCGAACCACTCCTTCTTAGGGTTCGTTAAACATACTCTGAGGGACTCATCCGAAGGATGAGCTTACATCAACAAGCATATGTTATCGTCCTAAAGCTTGCGTAAAAATAAAGAGGTACTCGCTAGAAATTGTGGGAGAAAATTTGGGAAAGAAATGTGTCTTTGTATTCGTGTTAGTGGCAGTAATAGTTGCTCTTGAACATGACACTCCCCTTCATCATTTGAATCCGGGTTGGGAAATCCATTTTTCTCTCTTCTGACCTTCTGAAAGTTCATATCTCGGGTTGTCTTTGAGTTAGTACTTCCAAGACCATTGTCATGTGATTCATATGTTCAAGAGAAGTCCAAACAAGACATCTTTCAAGTTGACCATCTGCAATTGTCAATTCCTACCATGTCAGCCTTCCCTGTGTCAGTTTCAAATCATTTTCATACTTTGATATACTTTAAATATGTTACTTATTTCATGTCATTGATGGGGGATACATCAAGGCCCTCCTATGATGAGTCTTTTCCTATCGACTTCAACTCATCATCTAGGAACAAGAATTAGAAATCATTTTAGTACCTTAGATCCCGCATGCCTCAATGGCAGGCTTCTTCGCTTTCGACAGTGGATTCACATCATTGGTCCCTAATCAGAAGATTCCCCTGAGTGTTTGACTTCAGCTCATTTATTCACATTCGTTGGATTGTAATAAGGTACCTTGGGATTCATTGACATCAATGGTGATTTCCCTCGTACTTGTTAACGGTTTTCATCAATGATCAGTAATCAAGTGGTTTCTACCATGTTCAAATTCAGCACCTGTAATCGCATGGTTAGATTCATACTTACAGATGACGGGATTGAAGACCCTGGATATCATCACCTTGGTCGAGGTTGCGATGGAGTATTTATTATTTGTATTGACACATAGATCCACTTTGTATGTCTCATGGCTATGTCCTAATTTCAAGTTTGTTAACACATAGATCCACAGTGTATAATTGGTGGCCATGAATGACATTTATGATTCAAATCATTTGTAGTTCGAGCATGGGAATTCATACCTCATAAATGGTATAATATTATGCAGATGCTTGATTGTTTGCAGGTTCCTGATTGGTGCACTCCTTGTTCCTAACACACACACCCATTTTACAAAGTATTTTGACTGTCATGAATTCCAGTTGTTATAACCCTAAATTGCACTAGACATGCATACCTAGCATCAGACCATTTTGATTGCTATCTTTTCCAAGTAATCATTGAACAACTCTTCTAAAAAACCATTTTCTTGAATATGTACGCACCGTGCACCACTAATGCCCATGTACACATGCTTTCTGCACCATTACAGCCCATGTACACTGACAAAAATATCAAAAAATGAAAATTGCAAAGGGATACGGGTTTTCGGGCCGTTACCTAACCAGTTGATCGCCCATAGCCAGTCACCCCAATCGTTACTATATTTTTTCCTATAAAATAAGGTGTTGGGGTTCCATTCCAAAAGAGAAGCACGAGAACATAGAAACTCTGGCCATTTGAGTATTCCCCCTTTGTCCCAATATTTTGCAACCATATTGTGAGTTTGAGCGAAAATTCCTTCTTTATCCTTTGCAAACCCTTGCCATTTCCTTAGAGAGAACTGAAGAGGAAAAGAATACGTGGAAGAAGTTGGTGCATGGTGAAGAGGATCCCAGGACCGATTTCGAGGAGAAGTTGTTGCTCTCATATTTTAAACCACTTTTGTGAGATTAATATAAAGAAATACTTTTTTCGTCCCGCCAAATGATGTCTTAAATATTTATGATTTGTTTACATTTTTTGTTATGATGTCTAACCCACTAATCCTTATATAGAATGCATGGTTGTAGTTTCTTGTTTGTCTTTTGGTGAATGCAGGTTGGCCTTGGGAGGAGATCTGCAGTCGAGAAACAACTAAGCGAAAAGGGATCGACACCGGATGCAGAGTTTATGGTATCCCTACCAAATCCCTATACTTTGTCTTTTATGTATGATTGTGGGGTAATGAAGGGATAGTTGTTAAAAGTACAAGACTTTAGACGATTATCTCTACCTTCACTTTAGAACCTTGGTGTAGTCCGTAGAGGGGTTTTCCCGCTATAGCAGAATTGACAACCATACTACGGAGGACCTCTAAGGTTTTTTTGGGATNATTTATTGTTTTATGAGTTTCTGTAAGTTTCTGTGTCTTTAAGGGATTCTGGTCTTCCATAATTATTGGAATAGGGGCATACCTAGGGTTCAAAACTACAACAATGTACCAACAAAACCCTAACTATCGGCCCTTTCGGCAACACCTGCGAAGCCGATGAAGTCTCACCCGAGGTAGAGGCAGGGGTGGTTGAATGACTCAAGTGTATGCAACCTTATATGGGACATAGATCTGTGTTTGTACTACTTAATAAACCAATTAGCACCTTCAATTCTTTAACATGCAATCATTATCTACTTTGCTAATAAAACAGAGCCTCACAGTATTTTTTGGATCATGTTGTCATTGATGCCAATGGTTTGATTGATTGATGTCATTGTTTGATGTCAAGTCATTGATTGATGTCAAGTGATTGATTGATTTATGATTGATGTAATGTAATATGTATTGTCCTTGATGAGAATGAATAGATGGATCAATGTGTTTTCATTGATATAATGAAGAGGATGGATCACTCGTAATGAGAATAAATATATGGATCAATGATAGATGATTGGTACATGATTCATAGTTGATGTATATGATGCATTGTTGGAAAGATGTATAGATGAATCATTATTGTCTTATCATGATTGATAAGGTGCATAAATGGATGAACTTCTAAGTGGTCCCCTTATGGTGAAATCCCTCACGGGAAGACGCTTTACGGATTGAGTTATCCTAGAAAAATGGTTGGAGGAACCATGATTGTATGAGGAATAATGAGATGAATATCAATGAATTTGTTGGTGAAACTATCCTATATGGATAGTTCTTGTCATTCCATTTCCAGTGGTATGTGGAACGTCACATAAGTCCTCACGGTTTGAGAGTTATGACCTTATGAAGTTGGAGGACCCCCATACGAAGGCTTGAAGCCCCCAAGGTCAAAGAAGTCAAAGTGACCTAAAAGAAGAAATCATTATTTAAATGATAAAGTAAAATGAAAAAGTCAAGGTGGATTATTTAAATAATAAAGAGAAGTGAAAAAATCAAGAAATATTATTTAAATGATAAAGTAAGGTGACGAAATCAAGAAGAAATATTTAAATGATAAAATATTGGAGAACTTTATATTTATGGAAAGTGGTTGACCCTAAAATAAGGAAAATAGGTTAAGCGACCTAAAAGTGGGTAAAGTGACCTAGAGGATGAAAGTATAAATAAGACACTAGGGTCTCTTGTGAAATGTACATTTTGTGATCAGTCTTGTGTGTGGATCAATGGAGAGCTTCTAGTGAGAATATCTTTTGAAGTATTGATGGAGAAATTCTTATGAGAGTATTTTGGTGTGGATATCTTGAGCATGATTGAAGATCTATTTTGAGAAAGACAGCGTGAGGAGGATCTCATGGATGCATCAAAGTTTTGACAATATCAGAGATCTTGATGACAAAAGTCTCAGAGCTTCAGAAACCTTATTTTCTAGTGCGTATGCGGTTTGTCTGTGTATAGGGTGTGTATATGCAAGGTGTCTGTGTACAAGGTGCATATAATATGAGGGTTGTCTGTGTACAAGGTGCGTATACATGGGCTGCCTGTGTATAGGGAGTGTATAGTGGATAAAATCATGGAGAGTTTTGGTTGAGTTGATGACAAGATATTGAAGAGTGAAGCAGGTTCCAGATATTCACTCTATGGGCTCAGATCTATCACTGAGACACTGGTATGGTTACATTATTGTCTTGATGGATATCATTTCTTATTGTGTTGTGAATGCCTAGGTCATTCTTGGTATGGTTTCTATGATGTGATTTATGTTAGTTGATGGAGTGAGAAACACTCTTATGATTTAGTACTGATATGATGGCTATAGTATGTTGATTGCTTATGCATGATTGAGTAGCATTCATATTGATTGGTTGTGGAGAATGAGTAAGCTATTAGAGAGATTGGATGTATTGTGATTGGCTAGTGGTCAGTTTGGACAATGACAAAAAAAAGAGAATAATAAATTGGTTGTAGAGGATGTGAGTTGATTTTGAAGGACAAACCCTAATAGCTCAGAAGGTATACATAGGTTCTAGTACTGGTTGGGAGCATATACGTAGGTTGTAGTACTTCTTGGGAGCATATACACGTGAGATGTACTACTGGTAAGGCACGTACACATGCACGTTGCACTACTAACAGGTCGCGTACCTGTTGTAGATTGACATCTGTTGAGGATTGTTGCCTCATATCAGTTGATGCTAAGGGTGTAAGCTGAGTCTTGCATTATATAGATGATGCCCGTGTAGAGTTGTACTCTATTTAGTTGTTGTTGATAAACCCGCGGATTTTTTTCCATAATAAAAAGAAAATTATACATACATCTTGTGTTCTTTATGTTTTTTGTGGTGATGACTTGTTGATGATATATTGCTGATATATGTTGATGATATGTGCTCACATCTAACTAGTTATAAATGACAGCAATGAGTAATGATTAAAATGTTGAATGCTAACTAAAGAGTTTTGTGTAAGAGGGAAGTTTGGTAAAAAGATCCCCACACTCATTCGCCCCCCCCTCTAAGTGTGACAGGTGTGTCCAACAATTGGTATCAGAGCAGGCCTTCACTACAATCCTTAACAAGCTTGAAGGAGATCCATAGACACACAAATGGATGATGAAGCTCCAATCCTTGATGAGGAAAACTATTATACTTGGGGAATAGAGATGAGTGTATATTTGAAGACAATGGGAGCAACTATTTGGAAGGAAACCATTGGTGGATCAGTTCCGTTGAAGAACAAGTAAAAGTTTGCAGCTCAAAGGGAAGGCTCTCAAGACCATTCTTAGTGGACTTTCAAGCCCTATCGAAGAGAGCATGGGACAATTCACTTCTGCCAAGGATCTATGGCTAAAGCTAGAGGAAACATATCAAAGCAAGAACGAGAAACAAGATATTGAAGATCACTCCATCAAGATCACTAAAGGTAAAGAATCTCCAAAAACTCTTGAATGCATTATTTCTAAATGTGATTTTGAAAACATTTCAAGTGAAGATAAAGAATCAAGTGATGATAGCAAAAAGGAAGATCTT
>JASDQU011312114.1:6442-24319 GCA_032191745.1 Picea mariana
CAAGCTTATTGCACACACCTACTCTAATTATTGGGAAACTGAAGCTTTCAAGTTACATGAAACAACCAATGAAGCCATTTCATCATTTTTTCAACTGTTTGAAGCTTTGAAATGTGCTTCCTTAAGCACCAGAGATAATTCTTACTTGAAGGCACGTCAAAGAAACCTCTGGAAATACACTTTCCATTGAAGAAATCAATGAGCCTAGGCCCACTTTCTGCTTGTAGACAAGCTGCAAATGGATCCTGAAAAACATCATCAATACTTGCCCCTACAACATTGCTTTGTGTAAAAAGGAAAAGTATTGTATTAGGTCCTTCCTCCACTATTCTTGGTTGTTGTATGGCTTGCTGATTTTCTGATTCATCCTCGATGCATATGGCCTTGGTCCACTCCTAGTCATGAGGTGTATTAGGAAAAAGGCTTAGTGATGCTTGTCTTTCTTTAATTTCAACCTTTCTCATCTGATCACATGGCATTTGATCTTGGTTGCTTGATGAAACTGAGCTTGTGTCTTCAAGAGGAATAGGGGGTTGATAGGGCAGTTCATCACAATTAGAAGTGCTTTGGAAACTAAATTCTTCTATCTTATCTTCTGATTGTGAGGGATATTCATCATAGCTTGGCTTATGGTCCCAATTTCTCAGTTTTTCACCCTCTAAAATTAGATTATCATCTTTTTCTTCTTTTTCAGCAACAAAAATATGACATGAGGGTTGAAACAAGCTATTGTTGTTTTGATGGGAAGGGTACTTTTCTGATATAAGGTCTTAAAGAGATTGTTCATGGAAATCATCTTCATAATCATCATACAAAGGTGAATCAATGACCATTTGACTATTAATGGCTGAGGGGATTAGTACAATAGCTAGGACAGCTGGTTGCTCAGGGAAAACATCCTCATAGTCATCAAAACTTGGAAAATCATGGCACATTGGTTCATTAACAATAGGAGGGACTGATAAGCTATGAATTTGGTCATGACAAGCTGCAATACTATTCTCATGATGAAATAAATCTGAATCTAAGATGACCTCTTGACTTAAAGAATCGAGAAAAGGAGGAGATAAGGAAATGATGGATTGCCCATATTGATCTTTCTCTTGGGGACCTAGATTTTGACATGAATGATGCATTTGTTCTTCAAATTTAGGAAAAACATTATGAAACTCATCATCTAATTCTTTCTCTCTACAATCATCCCCTTCATCATCACTACTAGAGGAATCACTTGTTGAATCTTGAATATATGATGCATACCCCTCACAACAATTCTCAAAAATTCTTTCAGCTGGATACATTTTCTTGCAATGAGAATAAAAAGCATCATGAAAGTCCTTCAAAGAGGAAATACTAGAAGCAGGGAGTGTTCTATACCATTGTCTCGCATCGCCTTCCAATGAATACATGAACATTTTCATTAATATATCTTCATGATGGATGTCAAGTTGATGCATCAAAGCATGAGATTCACAAACATGCTCAAAAGGGTTGTCATCATCACCTTCATAAAATCTGGGCAACAAATCTTGCCATTCATCAATTTGAGGCACAAGATGTGGATAACCATCTATGGCTGAGAAATTGAGTGGGGCAAACCTCTTGGCCAGGATAGCCTTCATATCCATTTGATTTTTTTCATCCCCAGTGGAGTCACCAAACTATTCTGAACAATGGAGTCGCCATGGTGAATCTGGAGTCTTGAAGGTGTCTAACTTCAGTCACCATCTAACGCTGGAGGTGTGTAATTTTGTTCTTCCCAGGGAGATTTTCAATCTGCTCAAATCCGTCCCCGACAACGGCACCAAAAATGTTAGCACTGAAAGTCACACTTTGACTTCTAATGTGTAAGCTCAACACCCATCAGAATGTAAAAGATAAGTTTGGTTTTGAATAGGTGAATCAACAAGATGGATAAATAAAGAGAGAGGGCAACAAACTGGAGATCAATAGGCTACACCAATGGGCAATGGAGTCACAAACATCCCACTCATCTAAGGCACAAAAGCTGCTTAACATAAAACAAAATTATATGCTGATAGGTGGAAGAAAATGAAGAAGGAAAATAGAAGATAGAATGTTCAGTAAATAGAGATCCTCTCAATTCAATGAATCAACAAATATTTTAATATAAACAATGACTGATGGGAAAAATACAACAGATCCTCTGCTACTTAGGGATCCATAAATCATTGACAACCTTTGATCCTCACATCCGCAATATATTCAAATAATAAGAAATATAAAAGAAGAGTTACAATCTGAAATCACATCTCTCATGAGTCTCCAATAACAGTAATGCTTACAATCCTAAAATGCCCACAAGCTTACAAATGAACACACACATAAAACTGCCTATTCCTACTCTCTCTAGCCTCTCTTGGCTCATCCCTCCTCCTTCTCCAAGAGATATCTCCCTCTTTAAATATAAAATAGCATCCAAATAACCTAAGGAGGTCGAATCCCATCTCCTCCATTGGATTCTAAGCCTTGGACATAGGTGGCAACAGTCAAAGAGACAAAAATCCAACAAACTATTGATTTTCAGGAATTTGTTGGAAGTCATTAATAAATTGTTTCCACCTCATGCATGAGGCCTTTGCTGGAGATAAATCTTAGGTGAAAGTGTCCCTTGACATCTAACTGATCCTAGAGAAGTCATTCGAACCCTCCTTGACATGTGGCAACCTCCCAACAAGGCGAATATGAAAACCGTGACCGCTATAGGAAATTAATACGTAACGCCACTATGCAGAGTACGCAATGCCTACTTATATATCCAATATATCTCAAACCAAAACACATTTCAAAAAACTGAGAGAGGTTTTTGTTATTTGGAATGTTATGAACAAAAACCTCGTCCAGTTTTCAAAAATACATCCTCAACTTCTCATAACCCAAGTTTTAAATTAGTGACTCAAAACTGGCAGAATAACTCTACACAATTTAGCCTCTACTAGAATATTACGCAGTGCCTATAGGTAGCACCCGACTGTGTTTCTGCATGAAATTCGGTAGCATAAATCCGTGGGTGCTTTGATGCTTGAATTTGGATATTGGGAATAACTCAATATAATTTCAATTTTCCCCAAAACAAATAAAAATCCCATAACAATTGTATTCATTTGCCAAAATGAATAATGAAATGCAGATTTTGTTCTCTTTGAAATATTAGGTAGCGCATGTAGGTAGTGCCACTTATGCAACGCTGAGGCATAAACCAATCTTGTACTAACAGGGTGCCACATAGATCAAAAGGGACACCTAGAGCAGAGCCAGGCCTGGACTTAAATGAGGCCGACCGACTCCCATCCCCTCGGCATTAAGGATGGGAGTTAGCTCCAACTGCTTCTCTCCTAAGAAAGGACTTTCCCCTCATGCGAGCAGTCCCGTGTTGCAGTTCATTAAGGAGGGGGAGTTAATGGAGCTGGACATCCCCTCATCCCTCCCACTTATGATGTGCTCGCACCATGCTTTCCTCCATTTCAACCTTGCCCTACATCAGCTCTGCAATGGTGAGCTTTGGAGCAATTACCATCCCATCCTCTGCATTGTTTCTACCCACTTTTTCACCTCAATGCCACGCAAATGAGGGAAGCCACAACGTGGCTCCGACTAGTACGACTTTTCTTCCCAACAAAGGAGGCTACAAAGGATGGAACGAGTGCTTTCCATGGCTCAGACCCAAATCGCATGCAGGCGAATTGTGCTCAAAACACCTCCCAGGGCGTATGTTGAAGAAGTTATCCCGGAGGAGCCAATGGAATATGTTGAAGAATTTATCCTGGAGGAGCCAATTCAGGTTCCCCCGAAGCATCTCTTCTTCACGGTGCCTAATAATTGGCAGCCACCAAGCGATTTCCGAGAGGAGGAATCCATGAATGCTACTGAAAATAAGCAAGCTCGCAAGAATGCGCAGGAACCGAAAGAATTCCCCACCTACTTCATAGAGGAGGAGATCCCGGAAGAGATGGCCTCTCAGACAGAAGTCCCAACAGCTGGACGCACCTTGGACGACAGCATGGAAGGCAAACGGATTGAGGGAATTGATAGGGAAGCAGGCACTGAGCAACACAAAGAAGTGGCATCAAGTGAGGCTGAGGAGATTAGACAGGGAGACATGACGAGGGAGGGTGGTTCGGTCTTCACGCCACCTCCCATCTCATCCATGCAGGATCAATGGCATGTCCTGCCACCTTTTTTCTACCCAGAGCACCTTGAATTGTTGTTTGATCTGCGGGGCCAGATGGCAGACCAAGTCCACCGTGGCACCCTCATGGATCAGCGTCTGGACATGCTCTACGATGCCTTCTCCAACGTGCCAACAGGGCGAAGATGCCTAACTTGTGCGCAACTTTTTGTAATGCTAGCCAGGGAAACAACTCAGGATGCGGATGCCACCTATGACGCCATCGGGTAACTGCCATGGTCTTGCCTAAGATTCCAGTCTTGGTATTTAGAGTTTTGTGTATGCTTCTAGTTATATTTTGCAAGACAATAGTCATAGCTCAGACAATGAAACCCCATCATTCTTGGTTTCCAACGGGTAGGATTGATGGTAAACTGTCGATTTTGGACAAGGGATGACATTGTTTCAGTTTTCGCTCAAGCAGCGGAACAGATGGCAGCATAAGAATAGTTGTAATTTTTGCCAATTAATATAGCAGGAACTTCCTTTTTTACTTTAAAAAAAATAAAACATAAAACTAAACCTTTTCCTTATTATAAATCTTATATAAGAAGTGATAAAGCTGTCAATATCCAAAATTGATACATGCTTGATTAAAGATTTCAAGAAAGGTTAATAAAGAATTTTCTTATTAAAATTTACTCAAAATCTATCTAAAGTAATCAATCTAAATTTAACTAGCATACTAGATTTTTAACTGATTTTGTCTTAACTCAAGGATTTAAAATTATTTGAATTTATTTTAGATAAACCTAATGAGATCAGGATACAAAAATCACTGAAAAATAATTAATAACAAAGCAATAATAAAGATATCTAGAAACATCCTTTACATATATCATAGATGTTGCTTCACTACCAGCAGGCGTCCATAGCCCTGGTGAAGTTATCTGCATACACCAAACTGAATTTCCTTTCACCACTTCATATTTATAATTTCATTAATTTGAGATGAGGGAAATTATTACTAAATTTCCTTTCACCGTATCTTTTTGGACAAGATGGGGACAATCATTATTGAATTTCCTTTCACCATTTATCTTTAAAATTTTACAGTATTGCTTTGAAGTGGGTCCAATCGGTGTGTTAACTAACACAAGGGACGATATGTGTTTTTGATAAAAAAAAATAAAAATAAAGTAGGGTTATCTACACATATGGGTATACTTTGAGATTAATTTTTCCTCACTTTTAACTATACATTTTCTAATAGGTAGAATTTATATGTGATAATTTATATGATTAAGGTTTAACCTTGAGAAAACTAATCAGCTATAGTCTAATATCAAAGCTTAATTTTCAAAAAATTACCCTAAACATACTTTGTCAATTGAAATATGTAGATTTTAACCTTCTACAATATTTTACTGCAAATAGATTTTCAATAAAAGAACAAAACAATGGAAAATATACACATTACACAAATATTTTTCCCCTGGAAACCCAAACCGGGAAAACCAACATATTATATCTTCATTCATAGTGATACATTGTTTACAATACAATATGCATATAGGAGCCAACGACATCAAAACCCCTAACCCAATGACCTGGATTAGTCAACAACCCTAATTCCTTAACTGGAAATAGAAAACCATCGACAAAAACCATGTGCCAAAAAACCGCACAACAATGGACTCAAAAATTGAGGCGACACGAAGAACAAGGTAAAAATGCGACATGTTACCCGAGGAAAAAAATGAATGGGGGCGCTACCCCCGAACCCTTGAAGGGGGCCTAGAGGCCCCCTATGCGTCTGACACAACATAGTAGACACTAAAGCTAGTCGTGCAAAGAATATAACACATACCCAACAAAATAAAGAAATGAATAAAAAATTTCATCAATCTTGTAAAAACATCATATCTAAGTTTTAAATTCTATTGACTAGATCTATCATTTCTATAAAGATTTCATTAAGATAGAAATGTTTAACTTAGTTTATTCAAAACAATCAAACTAAAACTAATTATGTTCCTATGAGTCAAAACAACTTCTAATTAATCACAAACAAAACCGAATTATTTTCTTCAACTGAAAATTGCTATCAGTTTAAATAAATTTATTATCAAGGAAAATAAATAGCACTTACTTAGCCATAATTGAGTTGTAATTTGTAAAATAAGTTTTTAACCCATTAGGTCTTGAAGATAAAATTAAATGTCAATGTAAATAAAAAACAAACCAATATCTACAATGACAAAAATGAGTAAAACTATTTATTGAATAAAATGTTTTAAATAACGCCAGGCGCTTCCAAAATTTCTCCCTCCAAATTTTGAAGAGAGAAGGAATTTTTACTTTCTACAGCTACAATCTCGAAAGGTCCATACCACAAGTGATCAAACTTTCCATATTTTCTATTATCTTCCCTTCTGGTGTCCCATCTCAAAACTAAATCTCCACGAAGGAAATTTTTGTGTTCAGCCTTTTCATCAATTGCTTTCATGTTGTCATGATATTCTTGAAACTTTTCATTCACCTGTTCTCTGGTTTGTTGCACTTCAATCAATTGATTTATTCTTCTGGTTAAATCATTAGGTTGTTCATCAATTTCCTGAAATGTTTTCATAATAGGCAAAGAAAGGTTAATAGGTAAAGTAACATCCATGTCATAAATCAATTGAAAAGGAGAAATTCCTATTGACTTTTTTGTATTGATTTTGTTTACCCCGAGAGCATATTTTAAATGAGTATGCCAATCTTTCTTGTTGTTGGTAAAAATGTTTTTGATTATTCTAATTAAACTCTTATTTGAAGATTCTTCCAATTCATGTCCCTAAGGATAATATGTTGTTGAATGGCCTAGTATTATATTATATTTTTGACAAAAATTAATCATGGATACAGATTTAAAATATTTTGCATTTTCTATGATAATTTTTCATGGACAACGAAATTTGGATAGGATATTTTCTTCAAGGAAGTTAACTACCATTGCATCAGTTGCATTTCTAGTTAGAATTGCTTCCACTCATTTAGAAAAATTATCACTGGCAATAAGAATCCACTTATGTTGAACACTAAAAGAAGGATGAATTTTTCCTATGAAATCTAAACCCCATTGTTGAAAAGGAGCTTCAGCCCTTATTGGTACTAGTGGTAAGGAGGGTAAGTATTGTTTTCCTGCAAAAATTTGACATTTTCTACATGACCTAACTTTTGTATTTACATCTGAAAATAATTTAGGCCAATAATATCCTTCTCTTATTATTTTATATGTTGTATCCCTCCATGCATGGTGTCCCCCACATATTCCTTTGTCAAATTCATCAATTACATTTTTAGTTTCAGACTCAACAAGGCAATTTAGCAGAAAACCTAATGGATCTTTCCAGTAAAACTTTTCACTTATTATGCAATATTTGATGGATTGTAATTTAAGTGATCTATCTTTTTCTTGAGTCATATTAGACATACATTGAAGTGTTTGCAGGTATCGAATAATATATTTGTACCAAGGAGAAGAGGAAATTTTTTTATTTATCTTTTTCACAGATTGGTGCTCATCGGTTTCTTCTACTTCTATTGAAGGAATTTCAAAAGTTGAAGTGATAAGATTGGTTCCTAGGGATTTGCAGTTAGATTCAACCAACAACTTTTCTAGACCCTGACCTTCAATTAGCTTGGTAGGTTTGATTTCAAATTCATACTCTTGTATTTTAGCCAACCATTTACACCTTCTTCCATCACTATCAGGTTGACTCATAATTTATTTAACTACAATACTAGGTACATATGCAATAATTTTAGAGTATAGGATATAAGTCTTAAAATAGTTTAATTCTTTTACCATTGCATAAGCATGTTTTCCATAATTATATTTTAATTATGAATCCCTAATACTTTTAATGAAGAAATCAATTGGTTGTTCAAAAACTTCATCATTTTTCTATAAACAAAAAACAGTAATAGTATTTTCAGAAGCAAAGAAGAATATAAGAAATTATTTTGAATAATTGGGACTTACCAATACCGGTGCTTCTTCTAAATCTTTCTTAATGTGTTGAAATGAAACTTTTGCTTATGTTGATCATTTAACCTTGCTGTATTTTTTCAACATATATGTTAAGAGCTTAAAAATATCTGCAAAGTTAGGTATGAATCTGATCCAGGTGGATATCGATGGCCACCCACCTTTTACAGCTGGCTCAAAACAATTTTATGGCAATTTTGGTAATTTACTATTTTTAGCAGTTTTTAACTTCCAGGGCCATTTAGAGGCCCTAAATGACGTTTTTGGGAAAACGGGGAGAAATATGGAAATTCCTTTGATATTTCCTCCAAAATGAATCTCCTTGACGATACCTTTCCAACAAGCTATCATGCACCTAAAACAGAGATCGTATGCAAAAGTTACAACCCCGGGAAGTTGATGTACTAACTTACCCAAACGGGGCCCACATGACTTTTGGCGCTTCATCTCCTAGGGTTAGGTTTTTGGATGTCTAGGGTTTTTTTCATTCCTGTTTATTGTAAAAATACCTTCAGACACTCATTTTAATCATCTTCTGGTGAATGTGAGTAGCCGTCAGATCTCTTCTCATAGATAAGCTGCCACCATTCTAACGAGTCTTTCACTCTGTATTTTTACAGTCTTTCTAAATTTATTTCATTAATAGAAATCATGTATTACTATATCTCTATGTTTATGGTTGCATATCTGATATATTTCTGTTATATTATTGGATATTCACGATATCTCTGTGCATTTATTTATTATATCTCCGCCCTCATTTCATGTCGAAAATAATCTGGATCAATGGTATCAGAGCAGGTTGCTCTTGATCATTTTTTAGTGCATGTCCTCAACAAGGTCTGAGTATATAAAGTTGGGTCTCGAGCTTGTCTCTCTTGAATACAATCTCTCTTGCATGCCCAAGAAACCCTCCATGGTAGAAGAAAAGAAAAATCATGGAGCATACGATCCTATAAATCTGTTGCTTGAGAAAGCTCTCACGCGACCGAGGGATGAAATGATGGAGAATTTTTCCCACATCTTTCAATGCATGTCGATATAAACAGGAACATATTCATCAAACAACCACTTTGGAAGCACCTCTCCTTTCAAGGTACAGGTTAATTTTGATATTCCCTTATTTGAAGGTCAGATAGATGCAAATGCCCTAAACAAATGGTTAAATATGTTAGAAGGTTATTTCTTTGTTCATAATTTTTATGACAGGGAAAATATCACCTTCGCACTCCTTAAAGCTTTCCCTAATGTCAAACATTGGTGGGAAACTTACTGGGAGTAAAGTTCCACAAAGGAGTCTGGAATATATGGGGTCGAGCCCACTTGGGATTTTTTTGTGGATGCGGTAAAGGAATAGTATTAACCTGTTGGAAACTATGAGGACCATTACATGAGATGGACCACACAGGAGAGGGGCCAAGAAGTTTCGGAGTTCACCAATTCCTTCCATACCTTGTGCACCAAGCTAGGTATCAAAGACTCCAAACGAAATTTGGTTCTGAAATACCGTGGGGCCCTGCATAGATACATCCAAACTTAAATGGATTTTTGGACATCTCATCACTCGGTGTTTCTTATCGATATGTTTTTAAAATTGAGAAAAAATTTAAGCACCAAAACAAACGAGAGTTCGGGTCTGCAAATCCGCAACAACCAAAATATGAAAAAGTCGGGTCTAACAAACAGTCTCCTAAAAACCAGTCCAATCCATAGGAAAAGAAGGGTCACAGTAAGACAAAGAAGTACACCGAAAAATGGTGTGATTTCCAAAAAATCCCCTGGCACAACACCGATGAATGTCGCTCAAAACAATCATTGGTGGCTGAGATCAAAGACAAGGATCTGAACCCTGATTCATAATCTGATTCTGAAAATACTAGTAAAAGACAAATCATTGACGCAGACCCCACTGCTATTGTCGTGACCGCAGCAATTCAACCAGAAGAACCAACGGATCCTGAAGAGGGGTAGCACATTTTTCATTCATAGATGTGGGTGAAGGGGACCCCACTGCATTTTATTGTTGATAGCGGAAGCCAGAAGAACCTCATCTCAGCAGAGGTCGTCAAACAGTTGGGATTGTCAACAACACCACACCTGCAGCCATACAACATCAGGTGGCTTCTCCAAGGATGATATATTTGTGTCAGCAAGTAGTGTCGATTGCCATACAGAATCCATCCCTTCAAGGATGAGGTATTATTTGTTGTTGCCCCACTGGATGTCTGTGATGTTCTCTTGGGCCAGCCATATATGTGAAGACACCATGTTGTTTATGAGTCTCGACCCTGCAGTGTCATTGTTTCTCTAGGGGGTCATCTCTATAGAATACCAGAGGTAGTTCTGACTATTGTTCCACCTAAACAATGCCGCAAGGTAGTATCTCATACTGTAAAATTCAGCTTCTTCACAATCTGTTCAAAAGGGGAACAGAAGGACACTGCAACCACTACAGCCTCGCCCCAAGCACCTTATATCCAATAGAAGTCGGTCGACAAGGTTGCAGAAAAGCGCACAGATTCCTTTTGCACACCATCCTCTCATGTAGCTCGACTTGTTGAATAGCCTCAACCTCAACAGGTTCGTGACAGACTTCCACAAATTGTGTAGCGCAACGTCTCCAACAAGCCAAGTAGCTCACCAAGATTCAAATTCAACAAATGTTTTTTCCTCTCCCCCGGCCACTCAACGCAATGGAGACCATTTCTTCCTAAGGAGGGAGGATTGATCCAGGTGGATATTGGTGGCCACCCACCTTTTCCAACCAGCTCAAAACAGTTTTCTGACAATTTTGGTAATTTACTATTTTTAGCAGTTTTTAACTTTTGGGGCCATTTTGAGGCCCTAAACAACATTTTTGGGAAAATGGGGAGCAATATGAAAGTTCCTTAGATATTGCTTCCAAAATGAATCTCCTTGACGATACATTTCCAACAGGCCATCATGCACCTAAAACGGAGATCGTATGCAAATGTTACGACCCGGGGAAGTTGATGTACTAACTTACCCAAACGGGGCCCACATGACTTTTGGTGCTTCATCTCCTACGGTTAGGTTTTTGGATGTCTAGGGTTTTGGGCATTCTTGTTTATTGTAAAAAGGCCTTCAGAGCCTCATTGTAATCATCTTCTAGCAAATGCGAGTAGTCGTCACATCTCTTCTCAGAGATAAGTTGCCACCATTCTAGCGAGTCTTTCACTCTGTATTTTTACAGTCTCTCTACATTTATTTCATTAATAGAAATCATGTATTATTGTATCTCTGTGTTTATGGTTGCATATCTGATACATTTCTGTTATATTATTGGATATCCGTGATATCTCTGTGCATTTATTTATTATATCTTCGATCTCATTTCATGTCGAAAATAATTTGGATCAGAATCTCCTCAAAAAAATGAGTGTACCTAAAAATGATTGAACCTCTTTTTTGTTTCTATGCAAATTTATATTGTTTATTTCCTCAATTCTTTTTGGATCAATTTTGATTCCTTCTTTAGAAACAATATGACCCAACAAATTTTCCTCCTGCATAGCAAAATGAGACTTTTTAGGGTTTAATTATAATCCATATTTCTTTCATTTTTCAAAAGTCTATCTAAGATTTTTCAGATGCTCTTCATCAGAATCAGAAAACATTGTCAAATCATCCAAATAAATAACTACAAAATTATCTTTTTCACCCACAAATAGAATATCCATGGCTTTTTGGAACATGKCCCCTACATTCATTAAACCAAATGGCATTTTATAATACATAAAGGTGTTCCATGGTGTGGTAAATGTAGTTTTCTCTCTATCTTCCTCATGTACTGTAGTTTGATTATAACCAGAGAATCCATCAATCATAGAAATTGTATTGGCTCCTACAACTATTTGCAGAATGTGGTCCATTTTTGGAAGTGGATAATTATCCTTCAATGATGATCTATTAAGATTTCTAAAATCTACACATAATCTAATTTCCCCATTCTTTTTTCTTACTGGCACAAGATTAGCCACCCAAATAGAATATCTAAGTGCTACAATGATTTTTGCATCCAACAATTTTTTAAGTTCTTTCTCTATGACAGGAAGTAAAATGGGGTTAATTTGCCAAAGTTTTTGTCTGAAAGGTTTCACACCAGGTTTCAAGGGAATTTTGTGTTGTATAATGGTGGTATCATAGGATCTAAGGTCTTCATATGACTAGGAAAAAACTCCATTATATTCCTTGAGTAACTTAACTTATTTCTATTTTCGTTCAGCAGGAAGATATTTGGATAGTTTTACAAATTTAGGATTCTTTTCAGCTCCAATATTACAATCTTCCACTTCATCTAATTTTGGTTGTAAGAGGGTTTTAAAGGAATACCATTCTGATCAAAAAGTATTTCTAATGGTATTAAACCTTTTGGAATTTTTCATCGGCAATTTTATTTTTGAACTCTTCATTAGTCTAATTTTCATGTTGTGTCCAAACTGCATCATTTTGATTTCCCTAATCTATATGTATTTTAGAAAAATCTTCTATCATTTCTAGGAATTGTTTTATCTGTTGATCATCCTCAAAAACTTTCCAATGTTGGAGACTATCTGGAATGGAAGGTCTATGCTATCAGAGGACTAGGAGAAGAATTTAATGAATCCTTGGTTTTATAGAAAGTGTCGATATCACTTCCTGCGAGATATGATACCAAGGTCTCTGCCATTGACGAAAATAGGGACTTGACTAAAATGACAAGGGATGAACTACATGGGTCCCTCATAGCATATGAAATGAGAATAGGTACAGAAAATAAACAGTCAAACATAGAATCATCCTTTAAAGCTATGAAGAAAACAAAGGACAAGGAACACAAGGCAGAAGAAAAGTCGAGTTATGATTCAGATGAAGAAGAAACATATTTTGTAAGAAATATCAAGAAGGGAACTGACAAATACAAAGGTAAGTTACCTTTTAAATGATTCAATAGTGTTAGAGTAGGACACTATGATAAGAAATGTCCTTTTGAAGAAAATAAAAGATTCCACAAGAAAAAAAGGTATCTACTCCAAGGAGGACAACAATTCTTTAGATGAAAGTGATGGAGAAGAAATGGATACAAGGGAAGTTCTCTTCATAACTCAAGAAACTCAAGACAATGACCACAAAGATTCTAAAATAGATGAAGACAATTATGAATAATATTTTGATGAAGAAAATGAAGGAACAATCCTTGACTCTTTCTGGGGAGCCAAGGACATCACAGAAAGTGAACAAGAATATGATGAGAATCTTGAAAAATTGAAGTATGTTGAAGAAGAAAATGCTAAGCTCAAAAAAAGAAATAGAGAACTAAGAAACGAATTGGCAAGCTGTGAATAAGAGAATCATAATCTTGAAAATACAATTAACAGCTTGAAGGAACAATTAGAATATTATGAGAAATTAAAGGCAGAATTGGATCACACAAATAAAGAGATAATGTTGACAATGGAAAAAATTGAAAGAAGCATTGAAAAGCTAGATGAAATTCTTTGCAATCAAAGATCACCTACCGATAAGACAGGACTTGGATATGATAATAGTTCAGAGATGGAAAATATAGATAAAGAGGACAATAAAGATGAAGGAAATTCTGAAAGCTATGCAAATGCCATAAGAAGTGGAAACAACAATCAAGAAGAATTTGAAGAACAACAAGAACATAACACCTTCAGCTGGAACAGAAGATCATAATTCAGGAGGCGTTAAACACCAAGAAGGTCACTCCCTATCAGGGATGAGAATATTTTTCTTGTTCATTGTTATACTTGTAGAAACTTTGGACACAAATAAATTCACTACAAAATCAATGCACGAAACAACTATGTGAGAAACATAAATGATTATGGATATCCAAGGAACAATTATGTAAACAATAGATTTGGAAATTCTTATGGATATGTCAACAAAAATTACAATCCATTTGATCCACTGACGGATCAAAATATCGTATGCTACAAATGAAATAATATTGGTCACAAAGCAAGATATTGCACATATATGAAAGAAGATGCTCCTATCATAAAACCAGCTACAATATGGAAAAGGAAAGAGAATCCAAGCCAAGAAAATTGTCGAATAACACTTATCCTTGAATATAAAAAATATGAATGGTACATAGATAGTGGGTGCTCAACACAAATGACTGGGGACAAAAACAAATTCATCCACTTAAATAAAAGGGGTGGTGATGTTGCATTTGGATATGACTCCTCTATCAAAATACTGGGAAAAGGTGTAGTAAATATTGGAAATGAAAATGTAAAAGAATAAAATGTCCTACTGGTTGAAGATATGAAGCATAATCTCGTCAGTGTCGGTAAAATATGTCATCAAGRATACACTCTCAAGTTTGATTCTTGAAAATGTGAAATTAGAGAAATGGACTTAGGAAAATTGGTTGCAATAGCGACAAGAATACCAAATAACATATACATCCTAGACAAAGAGAAGAGGGATAAAATTGAAGTCACACGAAAAATGTCCAAGGACCATAACAATGAAAGAAAGRAAAAGAAGAAAGAAAAGAAAGAAGAAGTATTATTGAGTGTTACATGTTCAGGGGGAGGAGCCGCAAAGAAAAGAGTCACCATTTTCCATTGATGTCAAAGGAGGAGATAAAAATCAATAGAATGTCGACAAGGGGAAATCATGATGATAGGGGGAGCATGAGTGTCGCCATCAATGACAAAGGGGGGGGTTGTTGGAAAATTGGTTGTCATTGATGTCAACCCTAGAAGAAGTTCAGAAGCCTCACAGATTGGTTGAAGAAAAATAGCATGAAGGAAATTTCAAATGCATGTATTACCCCCATGGATTGATAACCCTCATCGATTTATTTCCAACGATAGGTGGCATTCAACATGGATCTTTACAGTTGAGTAGATATGCCTTCTTAAACATGACAATGTGATTTGAAAAGAAGAAATTACATGTCATCCCTAAATTCAATTAAAGAAAAGTGTTGCAAAATAAAAAATGATAGATCGACTCTGAAGATAGAAAAGGAAGTGATTGAAAAGGTATAAATATGTATGGAAGACCCTCTCATTTGAATCATCCAATAAAGTGAGTTCTAAGTAAAATTCTGGTAGTGGATTTGTACAAAGGAAGTTGTGCTCGAATCTGTAAGAGCAAGGAAGGTCGAAGGTGCAGGTGAAAGGGGTCTCTAAAAATCCCTAATTAAGTGGGTCCTCGTTGGTTGCATATAGAGTGTCTCGCAAGGCACTCACGGGTTACCCTAGCATCGTCACGTGAGGCCCTCTCTTGATGTAATATTTCTATCAAGCGAGGATCTTTGATATTGGATTTTATGGCACATGATACGAAGCCCATTCTTGGTGATCTCATCATAGGTTCTATGTAATTTTTTTATTCCTTTTGATGGTGATATTGTGTCAATTACAATTTAATCATCTTATAAATATTCAAGGGTGGAAGGAAGGGTCAAGGAAAGGGGTTTGTAGTCTCCTTCTGGTTGGTTCCGGATAATATAGGGATTTGGATCTTCCTTTAGGTTGCAGCCTATAAATTAGGGGGTTGGAGCCTCCTTCCAATTGGACCTGGAGAACTTGGAAGTTGTAGCTTTCTTTCAATAAAATCTTTTATTACATAAGAAAACATTCAATCGACTTTCACTTATATTTATTTTCCATTCTGTATCTCTTCTTCTGCTCTTTATTGGATATATTATTTGATTGGAAAGTAAAGTTATAAAAATGATAAATTGTACTTGATATTGATTCACCCCCCATATCAATATTAACATGTCCATCAGAGTGTCCCAAAAATAAAGGAGAATCATCAATCTATTGTGCACAAAATCCAAAATTGGCTTAGGCCTCGACGACGTCATGCTGACGTTGGTCTAGACACGTGGAAACTCAGAATTGGTCCACAGTGGCGTTGAGATGGTTGATAGGTGTGGCACATGCCACCCGGTTTTGGAGTGTTGACCTGAATATCCAATGGGCTTCCCATGTCTACATGGCAGTTACCGATTGTCCTTGGAAATGTTGCACTGGTACACTGACACATCATCTGGATAAAAACTTTCAGAGCCTGAGAATGAATCTAGATCGTTCATCGGTCTCATTTTATAGGGGTACGCGATCTCATTTGATCCGTCCATCGAAGTGAATTCGGTCAAAGTTCTATGTTGAAGTTGGATTAGGAGACTCTGACATAAATACTTCTAAATTAAATTTGGGCAATTGATCTAGTAGGGGGACCGTGATGAGATGTGAGTTTTCCATCAATGAGAGCCTTTCAGAGTGGTTGAGGGTTAAGTACTCCGACGAGAAATTCTGAGATTAGACAGGAGTTGTCAATATTGCGCGTGACTAATCCAGGTTGTTGATCTTTGGTTATTGAGCGCACAATTATTAATAAAAAAACTAAAATAAATTAAAACCAAATTAAACTATTTAAACAAGGGTTTTATCTTTATTTTATTAAAAAAACTTTTCGAAATTATATTATATTTAAAGTTTTATTCATTATTTATAAAAATCCATTACCTAATCTTAAAAATTTATAAGATTTTTTAGATTTGAGAAAAAAAATTAAACTATGTTACAACATCTAGCTCCATCTGGGGATTGTGTCTCCATGCAAGGGACAAAAGAAAGAACATGCAAACCAAGTGCCTTTGATTGAGTAATGGAGTCATTATTCTCAGAGGAAAATACAAAACTAAACATTTATTCAAAGAGACATAAAACTAAATCCTTTCCTTATTATAAATCTTATATAAGAAGTGATAAAGTTTTCAATATGCAAAATTGATACATGCTTCAATAAATATTTCAAGAAAGGTTAATAAAGAATTTTCTTATTAAAATTTTCTCAAAAGATATCTAAAGTAATCAATCTAAATTTAGCTAACATACTAGATTTCTAATTGATTTTGTCTTAACTCAAGGCTTTAAAATTATTTAAATTTATTTTAGATAAACCTAATCAGATCAAGATATAGAAATCACTAAAAAATAATTAATAACAAAGTAATAATAAACATATGTAGAAACATTCTTTACAGATATCATAAATGGTGCTTCACTGTCGATAGGCGTCCAGAGCCTCAGTGAAGTTATCTGCATACCCCAAATTGAATTTCGTTTCACCACTTCATGTTTATAATTTCATTAACTTGAGATGAGGGCAATCATTACTGAATTTCCTTTCATTATATATTTTTGGACAAGATGGGGGCAATCATTACCGAATTTCCTTTCACCATTTATCTTTAAAAGTTTACGTTATTGCTTGGAAGTGGAGGAAATCAATGTGTTAAATAACGCAAGGGACGATATGTGCTTTTGATAAAAAATAAAGTAGGATTGTCTACACATACAATTTGTAATGATCCCAAGACATTATGCAAGGATAATCATGGTTTTGGTGTCTTTTCAAGCTTTTACTGAGTGAGGTATTTCATCAAAAACTTTGTTGTCCTACTTGTTTAGATGTGTTTACTGATGAATGGCCTCTTGATTTCGGCCTTAGGGTTTACTGATGTGTGTATATGTGTGTATGCAGCAAACAACAGAAAGGGACAACCATGGAACATACCTCAACCATATGCAATATGATAGACAAGCCAAAACATCTCAAATAGCTTTTATTCATAAGATATAGAACCCTGCTACAATGAAGATGTTGATCTAGAATGATCAACAGATGGCCAAGAAGATAAACAATAGAG